>QGOB01002142.1:0-19142 GCA_003313055.1 Termitomyces sp. MG145 | reverse complement strand
GGCTTATGGACGTGGACTTACCCCAGACTTTACCTGCTACTCTTCACATTGACAACTCGCCTGCTCTTTCACTGGCTCTCTATACAAAAGGCCATGCCCGGGCCAAGCATATTGACATACATCATCATTATATTAGGGAACGCGTTAAGCAGGGGGAGATTGAGGTTATCCATATCCCATCTACAGAAAACCCAGCAGATCTTTTCACTAAACCCCTTGCGCGTGCCACTCACTATCGCCTGGCCGGGTTGTTGGGTCTCAAGCCACAGCTGTGAGTTTGGGGGAGTGTTGGAGTAACCTCCCAGCTGAGGCAGTGGCGCCCCGGTTACTTCCCGGGGACTAAAGTTTTCTTCTCTGTTTTTCTCTTTTTTACTACTTCGAGCATGATCGTTGTGAATTGTGACTATACAGTTTCTCCAAGCCACCGCTATTGGCTGGCCTATAGTGGTTCTACCTACATGTGACCCTCAGTTTCTTCTTCCGAGACTGAGGGTACGTAATCTACATACATACTATTTCTCTATCTGATACTTACTCAACCTGTAGACAAGATATTTACTTTGTACTACAGGTTAACAGAGTTTCTTCTTCCGAGACTGAGGACAAGATATTTACTTCGTACTACAATGTATAGTGTATCTTAAGAGTTCTATCTAATTGGTTTATGAGAAACTTGAGATGGAAAAATGTAGGAGGCATCAAAGTGCCAAATCAGAGCTGATTTTGTGACCCACCAGAGCTCGATCAAATGGATCAGATGGAGTGTGTGAAATCTGACTACACTAAATCCTTGCATACATGTATCATGACTTGAAAACAATTTTCCGAGGCATATTGAAGAGTGGAAAGCATAGAGAGATGGATATCTTTCTGTTCGACGAAAAAGAGTGTGACAACTCAGATGCTGTTGGAGCTCCACATACGGCTGCGTCAGCATGCACTGCTGGGCTCGTGCGCGATGGATGCTGCTGTGACTTGGCATGACATATTTTGCACTTCCTGGTCCTTTTGGTACTCCTCACTCGGACATTGACTGACACATCTCATACACCGTAGATCCTCATATAAAAATTATTACTCTCTAGCTAAGAAGTAAACTGAGGTTATCTGAAAGTTTGAAGAGTATACATGCAGTGGACAGAGCTGCAGAAAAAAAATGGCTAGAATTTGCACTTCCCAGTACATGATAGTATAGGATCCTGGATGGTTGTTCATGTGAAGAACAACCTCTTTCACACCATTTTAAATGAGTCAAGTTGCACATTTGAGAATGTAAAATGCATGGTGGCCCTGCCAGCGGCGACACCTTGTCAGCCTGAATACCACCTCATCCAAGTTCTACCACCCAGTGTAAGTATGGCATACATGCTAGTGTAATGGAACATATATTCATACTATAATTTTTGGGACTTGAAAGCTTGAGCTTTTCTCATCAAATTTCTAAGTAAATATGGGGGGGATGGAGAGTCAATAGGTAATAAAAGCCCACTCGATGGTTCAAGGATAGTACTGCTGCCGACTTCCACCAAAGAGAAGTACAAAAGCATAAGGAATGAGCAACAACAGACATTACTATTTTTAATTACTCATGACTTTGTCCAAATTGTTGTGTTGTTATGATGATGATGATGAACTCCACCTCACCGCGAAGCGGCGGTCTTTGATGTCAAGGTGGGAATACATGGATAAGTATGTCATCCGCCCTAAAGTATACTAAAGGCAGCGATTTAGTTCCCTTATAGGATCTGGATGGTTGTTCATGTGAAGAACAACCTCTTTCACACCATTTTAAACGAGTTGAGGATATAGTTGCACATTTGAGAATGTAAAATGCATGGTGGCCACGCCAGCAGCGACACCTCGTCAGTCTGGATACCACCTCATCCAAGTTCTACCACCCGGTGTAAGTACGGCGTACACGCTGGTGTAATGGAGCGTATATTCATACTATAATTTTTGGGACTTGAAAGCTCGAGCTTTTCTCATTAAATTTCTAAGTAAATATGGGGGGGATGGAGGGTCAATAGGTCATCAAAACTCACTCGACAGTTCAAGGATAGTACTACTGCCAACTTCCCCCAAAGAAAAGTATAAAAGCGTAAGGAACGAGCAACAAGACCATAACAAAGAGACAAGATTGTGATGAGAACAACAAGAAACGTTTAGGGGATGGACTGACTTGTGCTTCATGAGCTTGAGATGGGGTTGAAAACCTCACGTCGCTGCTGGTGTCAACGGTGATGTCTTTTCCCCCTAGACTAGATGAGAGTACAGAGATACTTATTGATTGACGGACCCACATTCACATTGAATAATGAAGCTGTCTGTCAGTCAAACCTTAAATCTCAATACAGTCAAATCTCTCTTGAGCCGTTGTCAGAGAAAAGCCTGTTTGCCATGATGCACTTCAAGCTGTTTCAACACTTTGAGACTATGTTGCAGATATGGACGAACCATTTGCACGTGAGTTTGAGGTCATGCTCAACAAATTGGCCATCGGACATGCCTTGATGAGTTCCATCTCCTTTAACCAAGTCTGATCACTAATTATTTTGATTCCAAGAGCTTGTAGCAGTGCAATTAGGATAGGCACAAGTAAAATAACATGATTTTTGCCTATTACAAGTGTAATAAATGACTTCATGGCTACCTCTCTGATAACCCAATCTCCAATAACCTGTTGGCTTCCATCGACTGCTATGGGTTAAGAGAGATTTGACTGTATTTCGAATTGTGACACACTCATACAATCATTAGGGATGATTGGACACTAATCAGGCTGGCCTTGAAGATCCTGCAGTGGGGGCAGTTACCCCAAATGAAAGCAATGTAATTGACAAGGTATCAGACTTTGCATCACAGCCTGTATGCAGCAAGTAGTAGGTGACTCGTGTGCATCTTCAACGTCCACTTATCGCAGCCATATATCTGGTTTCCATCATTATTTTTCATAGATTTTGTATGGCGTTAACATGATGTATGCAGTAGAAAGTTCATTGTGCAGCCTTTTTCATTCTTCTCCTGTCAAAATGTGGTGTAACGTTGCGGGTTGTCTTCTGTGTCTTGGCTCTTTGCTGCTGGATCTTGCCTCTGCTCTAGCACCTCTAAGTCCTGCCATATCATATTCTTTATCTCTCTACTCTCCTTGTCCTTCTACTCATGTATATCACTTCTCTCAGGCTACTTTGTTCACAAGTTGTGCTCTCGATTAGATCTTGCTCTGAATAACCTCGATCCACTAACATGACATTGATCCCAAACATGATGTTGATCTCCCCACACTCCCCACTTCACTATCGCGATGATTCATGCTTCCATGCACTTGCCCTCGTCCAGAAGACAACACAGGAGTTCGCCTCAGCACGTATAACGACATTCTTTCCCTGTCCACTTATGCCTGATATTCAGATATTGCGAGCCAGGCAGGGTGTCAAGACAAAATTGAGCGTTTCTAGAGATTTGTCCTCCATTCAGGGATATGCCTACTGCAAACACTGCTTCCATTGCAATGACTCACAGTCGGAGATGAAAATCCGAGGCAGACTCACAACTCATTGATTGGTCACAAAGGCCATCCATCATAGTCCACCATCACTTACCAATCTCACAAACTTCCCTCCCCTCTAGCCATCAACTTATCAGCAGATACCGTTCCCTCAGGATACAGCCAGTATTTGTCAAGCATACCTTCAATGGCCTCGCGTCATCTTCACTTATAAACCCTTCACCGACAAAGTCATCCTGTGAAGGTGAAAAACTGAAATCTGCATCCCTTGCCACATGGATCGAAGATATCATGGTCCTTCTTTTTTGGAATGAGAAGGCTGAGCACAGATGCGATTGATGAGGCCTTCTTTGATTACTAGAACATTGATTGACACTTGTTTCGTCATTTCAGTGGTTCATAAGAGGCAGGTCCCTTCCCCCGAATGTGGTTCTTTCGTTGTATTTATTCCCATGTGTGACAAATGTGCTTGTGAGGAGAGATCAGGCATGGATAAGTGTGATGGATCCCATTTGTTGATGTGATGTGTTTTCTGAGTTCGTCGTGATTCATTGTGATGTCAGTTGAGATCCATACAATGTAGCTGAGGAAAGAGGAATGTTAGAGACCCGTATGTGTGTCACGCTTTAAAGCTGTAGGATTTAAGCTTTGAGCTTTAGTGCTCAATTCAAGGGGTGTTGGATCGGGTAAATCTGAACATGGTGTCAGAAATGCAGACCTAAGAACAATGTGAGATTATTCCCTCAGTCCAATATAATCAACTATATTGACTGTACCTCAGAACAATGTGAGATTATTCCATGGTCCAGTTAGTAAGTAAGTGTGATGTTATAAATATGTAACATACTCCTCAGTCTGATATAATTGACTGAGGGTTGTATCTACCAGTAGTCCAATATATATGGAGTTGAAGTGAACAATGGGACCCTTGTTCACCATGTTGTGATGATTGTGGCCAGTGGCACAAAGCAATAGTGTTGGCCCCTGAGTGTAATGACTCAGAGTGTCTGTGTGATATGTCAGAAGGTCCAATACATGTATGATGTACCCCAAAGGAAATTGTTGTGACCATATTTCAACATGCTGGCAACTTTGGCAAGATAACAGCAAGACAACATTTTCAAGGGTCATGCAGATGCAACATGCTAATCCTGCAGTTATACACTCTCTGAGAAGACAAAATTACTGGTATCTGACTGCTTTAACCCTACTGAACAACTATGCAATCATTATTGTCCACTGATTCTGTGTCCTCTGATTTTTTACATTCTAGCTTACATGGTCTTTCATTGCCTGAATCTTTACCTTCTAATAAGGTTGACTCTAAAGGAAATAGACTAGTCCTTTGTCCTAAGTGCCTTGAATATATCAAACATGGCAAAAACAGTATTACCAACTCTTCTCTCCAAAGCCAAAGTCATCAAACAAGTCAGAAATGTCAAGCTGCATTTGCAGGTATGTTACAATAGCAGTTCTGAATTCCATTAGAGACTCATGTAATATTGTGATCTCTTTTAATGTGTTTCTCTGATAATACATTTGAGACTCATCGTATGTCGGATTTTTTGAATTTAGGTGAGTATCGAAGTTGTGCCGACATCAGCCGATGACAACCGGAAGGTGCCGTTACCTAATGCAGAACAAGATCCAATGTACATATCCCATTCGATCTGACACCCCCGGTCCAGGGGCTGCTGTATGGATGCTTGTTTGTGCAGAGGCCTCCGAAAAGGCACCCTCGGAAACGTCGACCTTACTACAACCAATGACTGTTTTTAATGCTTCTGGTGCCGGCTTGGGGCTTGACTTCCTTTCTCCTCGCACTGAAGGTGCTGTTGATTTATTGCAAAGTATCAATTTTCTTATGGGGAAAAGTTGAAGTTCATCCCAGTAATTCTTGGAACAGCGACTTTACAACCAAGCTCTCCTTCGTTTTTACCCGGCTTCGGGCAAAGAAAATGTCCAACCGATCATTCTGATCCAGCGAGAGCCCCCGCAAACGAATTGCAAGCCCTTACTCGACATGGTACCCTTCTCACTGCGAATACTGCACCTGGACGGAATGTTGTAGAACTAAGTGCGATCATGGGTGACTCTACTTCACGATTGAAACCAGGCGCAATGGTTTTGCCACTTCAAGGACCGTCTCATCAAGAGAGAACCACGCTTGAACAAGCGAAGACTGATGCTCGTGTAGAAGTAGATATCATTCTAAACAGCTATACCTACGTGCAAGGCGGGCACCTACAAGGCCGTGTCAAGATAAGAATCCGCGAATGTGCAAGAAATGAAGTGCCAATCATGATTTCTGGAGGAAAAGTACGTGTCATTGGGTTTGAGAATATATCAAATCGACCAGATAAATACCCTTTCTATCAATGCTCATCGTCTCTCGAAACCGTTAATGTGACTTCAAGGGATTACTATAATTCTCATCAAGACTCGGAAGGGTTTGCGCAGGCCATAGAGGGAGAACATACCCTCCCATTCTCAATGTATCTTCCCAGGTCCGACGATTATGGAGTACCAAAAGGTTCGATCCAAATGCAAGTTGGAGTAGCGATTCGCTATATTGTGATGGTGTAAGTTCCCTGAAACTTTCCCAAACATGCTGAACTTCAGCTTCATTTGTAGGTCGATTAAAGTCAAAGATCCAATCTCCAATGACCGTTCAATCGCTCATTTTTATCGTAGCTGTGAAATATGGCCCAGGCTTGATCCTTCCATACTTTTAGTCTCTACTTGGAAGCCTTCACAAGCAAACGCTGTAGTGGATTCTGACTCTTGGCTTTCTGGCTCTCAAAAAATACATCTGGTGGCTTCTGTCCATCGTCTATATTGGGTTGCTGGTCAACGATGCTTCATCAAAGTCTCTGTTGCTAACCAAAGCAAGAAAACTGTAAAAAGCGTCACTTTGGCTTTAATATGTACAGCTATTGTCTTCAAACCAAGTCAACGCACGAATAACTTCGAAGCGGATCATGATGAAGAATATGATACTCGCTCAACTGCCCAGAAATTAGTTGTCGAATCCGTCTTGGAAATGGGCCGACGCAGTGCTCCCAGGCATGCAAGTGCGAAAGGTTGGTGGACAGGCGTTGCTCCCGGAGAACATCTGGAATTTTCACATTCAATATTGTTACCTGTAAGTATTCCAGTCGTTCTTCATGTGTGCCGACATGATTGCTTCACAATGATAGCCCGACGCACTATCAGTCATCCGTAGCCGACTGCTCCAAGTCGATTACTTTGTTAGGGTCACTCTGAGTGCTGGTGGCACATTGAAAACGACTGAACTCCAAGTTTCTTTGCCCATTCGAATCATCAATTTTATTTCCATTGACCCCTCACTAAGCCTTCCCCCACCTGATGTACTTCCACGCGACTTCACAGCACAGAATTCGTTGTCTCCAAATGTTCTTACTCCGGTAACACTTCACGAGAGACGATATCAAGATGACGAGATTCAACCAGTGGAGAGGTTGCCTATGGAAAAACACAGGATCAAGGCACCAAGACATTTTGCGGAAGAAGAAGAAGAAAGACCCTCAATACTGGGTCCCGAAAACAAGACCTACCCTGTAGTGCATGGCTTGGGTGTCGCTCCTGAAGACGCACTTAGTGATATGAGTAACGACTACGCCGGTGATAGTGATGTAAACGTCCAGCACGACGCGCAATCGAATCTTCCAGAAGACCTTGAATGCTTCACTGTCTCTGAAGACGATGCCGATGAGATTGTTCCTCGAATTTTGCAAGACGATCCCCAATTTGAAAATGCACCACGATTTGCGGATCTGTACTACGCATCAACACAAGGTTTCAAGCTTCCATTTGTTTTGCAACCAAGGGAGGAACGGGAAAAGTGTTCATCGACATGTCCCTCTCAGTCCCAGGTAAATCTAGTCCGAGAAGTCCGAGAAGATATGCTTCGCTCAGGATTGCATCCTCACTCTACTCTTCTTACACAGGAGGAATCTAACCTTCCTAAGGGACCGTCGTCGTTCGCTAGTCGTGTTCAAGCCAAATTGGCTGCAGCGGCTGAGGCGGGTTCTCTTGGTCGTGGTCATGTTTTTCCAATTTCCGGGTTCGGTTCGACACCTAGCTCTTTGACTGTTATAGATCCGAGTCTCCGCAGGGAACCCATGATGGGCCTTACTTCAGGCAATTACCACCATTCATGTCAGCTTCATAGTCATGTTTCTGATACGACAGTCTCGAGGGGAACGCCGGCATGCGGGGATGGGCACAGTACACTGGCCATACTGTCGACTTCCGGCTCTACGAGTTCACTACCTTACACGAGGGGTTCCACATCGACTAGCGGAGGCAGTGCTCAATTAAGACTTCCACAGGAGCCGCCTATGGCCGTAAACGTTGATTCGGTGGGCTATCCGATGGATGACTTAGCGCCTACAGGATGTACGACCTCCGCGCTTGATGACACACAGCCAAAAATCTGCTTGCTGCACCATCGAGAACAAGCTTCAAAACTCAGGGAAGGATCGGAGATCGACGACAGCCGACTCGAACCCAATCACACTCGAGAGGTTGACACAGAAGTGCTTCCACGACCATCGCTACTCACGCTCAGGGAACAGCAAGCAGGGCCGATCTTGAATGGGTCCACAAATTTGGTAAAGGAGAGGATCAAAGAGTTAGAGGAAAGACAGAGATTGCTACAGTTGAATGGAGCTAATGGAGTCCGCAGTTTCGTATGACTTTGCAAGATAACCAATAGATTAGAGGAACGCAACCTAGTCATTACATACAATAGTGTTGGAATCATGTATCACCAAGTATTGCAAGAGCGGCTCTAAGCTCTTTCCTTGCTTGCTCAGCATCCTCATAATCGAGTGAGCTAATGGCAAAGCGACAATGCTTTTGAGCCTTTGCTACGACACTCGGTGTCAGCTCAATAGCAATTGGAGGTTGATTTTGTGATAGAAAAGGTGGGGCATATAGGTTGTAGTGAGACTCAGGATATGCTTCGGCACTTGGAGCGGACACATGTTCTATATGAGGCGCATTCGCAGCACTGGTAGGCCAGACCAGATGCGAATTAGGTACGAAACCAAGGGTGGACGTGTTTAACTCGGTAGGCTGCTGTGTCGGAGAACCACTGGATTGAGATCGGTAATTAGCATGTTCATCCATGGTCCCGTTTGACTGCTGTTCAGCTACATGAGGATAAGTATGTTCCCCACCAGGTGGTAAGGGAGGCGCAGAAGCGCTTGCCCGTGATTCTGATAGCTCCGTCGGAACGCCACCAGCAGTGGTCGGCCCTTTTGCTGGGTCCACGGAAAGTCCAAGATACTCATTCTCATCTTCACCTTCGAGCTCCTCACTAACCCAGGGTTTCCTCTTGGACATCCCTGGTGCTTGAGTATTTGCTTCCCTCGCGGGAGATACCGGTACTTCCCAGTGCTCAGGGGGACCTTGTGCGGTGCCGGGTGTCGCAGTCGGGATCCAACTTCCTAAAGTTGCCTCCCTGTTGTCCCCTCCAAGAATCCCAACTCCGTGCTCGAACAATTTGACGTCAAGATGGGAACCAGCGAAACATGGTGGGGTATGAGGCAATGAAGCCAAAGGTGCTTGCGGAACCTCAGCAAGGGTCGCGGATGGAAAGGATTCAGTGGAAATGGATGGATATTCATCATCACAAATTGGTGTGTCCTTTCTGTAGGGTGGTGATGACGTAGGCAGTACAGCTTCGAGATCTTCGGAGAGGTTGGAGCCTGCTGGTCCTGGCGTCGGCTTCCGACCCTCACGAAACGCTTTGGAAATATCGGCAGCCTTCCATTTTGCATACTTTATCTTCTCTTCGACCTGTATGTACGGGTTATCTACGGCTGTTCCGTTATAAAGTTCGATCTACTCAACTGGTTCGGATACATCAGCTTTCGGGAAGGTCTTGAGAACTTGAAGAAAGTGTGCAGCAGCCAAAAACTTCTTCGCCGTTCCTCTTTGGAAGGCTCAATGTCTGTACGAGCCAGTACTTGAAGAAACTGACCTCGTTGCAGATCCACTTCGATCTTCGTTATCGGCCATAGTAAAGATCTTAACGGCGAAGTTCTCCACATAAGCTGAACTAACGGACTCGATATCGAGAGCATCTGATGGACCTATCTCCTTCTTAAATCGCTCGAGGAAGTTGAGAAGAGCAAAAAGAACATCCCGCGAGGCAGAGTCCTTCGCTTTGAGAGATATACCTAACTGAGCGGCATGATACACACACCAGTAGGCCATAACAGGATCCTGGGTTCGGAGTTCATTGGCGCGTTGCAGAAAGGGGACTATTAATTTGAGAGCAGGGGAAACTGGAGGCAGGTCCAACAGAGAATGAGAAGACATGACTCGGACATGGCCGTATACGTAACCAACCAGAAGTTTGCATCTCCAAACACTACTTATTCCTTTGCTGACTAGTAAGTACGCCACAAACTAATCGATTATCCCCTCAACAGACCCCTTCATCGATTTTGGACTATCTATTACGTGCATCTGCCTCCCCGGCTCCATCTCATTGACATATACTACTGGTCCACCAAAAGTGTACCCTTTAGAGCGGCGGGGCAACGCAGGGACCGTAGCCTGTCGAGCGGAGGAGAACGATCCATGTAGGCTCGAAATGGAAGATGGAACGGGACGCAGACGACGACCATCTGTAGTATTCGAAACCTCCGAGTTTGGTAGTGTGACTGATTCAATAGGAGCGATTGACTGGGTCGGCTGGAGTGACACATCTGGTAGAGTAGAGTTCTGCCTTGAACCAGTCTTCGAAATATCAAAATCCGGAGCCTGAAGAGTATGAAACTGCGTGAGCGCCTTGGACAGATGATCTAACTAACATAGAACAAGTCAGAATAAGAAAGTCGAGTCAAAGGGCCTCAAAACCTTGTTCATGATTGCTTGAACAGCCTCTTTCCTACCCTCGAATTGATCGGCCATACTTGAAAATCGTGCCTCCCTATCTTTCTTCGTTACAATCTCCTCGTAACCTGCCGCATCCACACCCTCCTCATCTCCTTCATGTACATCTGCTCCGATGGTATCGGTTGTCGCTTGCCTTGGCGACTTCCTTTCCTTGACCAGATCACCGCGATTCCTTTCCCAATTTGCGGTACCTTTGCCTTTACCCCTTCCCCTTCCTTTCCCTGCGGCCTTACCTTTCCCGTCCCCGAAGCCAACACCCTCCATCTCAAGATGCATCCTGGCTAACTCATTTTGGAGGTCCAACACTCGCGAAAGGTGTTCCCATTGCTCTAGCTTCCTCCCACCGCCACTGGACGAAGGACTCGCATCGGTGATTCCAGCTTGTTGCGTGGGTTCAAAGGATGTGGTCATTAGGAATCCAATGGGCGTTCCTTCAAAAGGATCATACACTACTTTGTCCTTCTCTGCAATGGGATCTCGACGCATTTGTTGTGTTGTATCTGGTACATCGTTTTGCTCCTCGTCCCTCGATGTTGAAACTTCCCCGTGCAACGAGCCATCATCAACGGGCTCGACGTGAGACTGACCTCGCATCTGAGATAGGATGGCATCATGAGGGGAAATAAAGCCAGGGAGAGTTGTATGAGGGATTCTCAGGCTTTCATTGGGATCACCGGCTGTATTTATGAGGACGAAAAAAGGCGTATCATTTGCTTCATGATCGTCTTTGGAAACAAACCGCGAATTAAGCATCGAACGGACAGGATGTCAATGAGTACGCGTGATGTCACATTCTTGTGATCAAAATATCGGCGTCTGGTTCCCCAACACGCCAGCCCGCCCAGATGAGAATAAAATCTACTAGCCGTCACTCAAACCTCAACAAGACAACCGCATTTATATTCTCCGACTCTGGCAAATCTTGTGTTGACGACTATTTCCATACTTCACAAACCGTTTTTCTTGTGAAGGGGAACCGGTTGAGCTCGAGGAGCAATCTCCAATAGCACGAAAGCACGGCTATGCAGGCAGGAGAGCCTTCATGAGGTTTTCCGTGAGCTAAACGTGAGGTTGACATCGCAGAGGAGAAAACTTCCTACGAAGTCGTGCTGTCATAGATTGTGAGAAATCTGCGAGCTAAACGATTGTTTTCCTGCTACAGAAAGAGATATCACCTTTCTGATACCTTGAAACTTACTTTCTTAAACCTTTTCGTGGACCCTCTGCAATTCTCCCTTCCCCTCAAGACCTTGACCGGCCCTTGAGTGCCAACGGTTCACGTGACTAGATTTTTTTCGTGAAATCGCTACCACACTTCACCAAAAAGTCAAAAACGGCCGGGGCTGGTCCGCAAGTAATGTCTCGTCCTTTTCGTGGTATCAGTTGCTCACTTCGTTCGCTCAATGCTGCCTCTACGTCCTCCTATCTGCCACCAAGAGGTCGGTATTTATTCCTAGACGTGTATTACACGCGAGTTGTTATATGATGACTTACGAGACGGCGAACCGAATGCTAGGTACTGTAGCGCGGAGATATTCTTTGGCAGCAATGAAGATGCTTCCAGAGGAGCAGCCGAGGTCCGCACCTCAGCGGATATCTCACAAGAATCGGCCACGAAGGAATGACTTGAAACGGGAGGACAGACCCGGGCGGCAGGAGGAGGTGAGCTCGCAAAGGAGAAAACACGAGGAGGTTGCGACGCAACAGGAGCATCTGATGCAGGAAGAAGAAGAGAATAGGTGGAATGGTCCTCGGTCAACATGGAAAGAGTCGGCACCTCAACTTGCAGAACATCTCAACTTTCTATTCCCCGAACTACACTTTCCAGCCGAAGTTGCGAAGCGAATTCTCACTCATGGAAGTCATCCATCCGCAATTTACGGTCACAACGGTGCATTCAGCTTTATGGGTTTGTTTTGTCTCATACGGCTGGTGATACTCGCACTAACGCTTTGTTATAGGACGAAGGGCGATGGAATCGTACCTACTGCTAATGCTACACTCGAGTTCTGCCTTGAAGAAGGATCATGATCTTGACGAGATAGTAGCGCGTACATTGAATTCGTACACGCTAGGAGAAGTCGTGGGTTCAAAATGGGCCTTGGGACGCGCGATGCGATGGACACCTTCAATTTCAGCAAGCCTACTGAAGCCGGAAGCTGACCAACGGGAATTGTTACGAAATGTGGGTTTGTACAAAGTTCAGGGAGAAGCAGTCCATGCAGTTGTTGGTGGTGTGTTCTTCCAGTTTGTATGTGATGACCTTTGCTTCCCTGCCCCGTAATTTTCGTATTGACTTTCTTCTGAATATAGGGTGCTTCAGTAGCACATAGATTGTTCCACACGCGTGTATTGCCACTGTTGGTTAACCGCGGTCTTCCGCTGGCCTTCAGCGACGATGTCCGGGTGGCGTGCAAGCGTCTGGGCGGAGAGGATGGAAAGCTTCTGTTCGTGGATTCACCGACACTTGAACAAGTGGCCAAGACAGCATCATAAAAGTTATGTACTTCATACCTAATGTCACTAAAAGTTATCAGATTGTGAGTTGGATGCTTCTATGCTTGACTGTTCATCTCAACGGTTCTTTAAAGTTACCTCGCTCGTTACGTATAACATATTTGTTCATCTGTTGGTACCAGTACATTCGCTTATCGTTTGACGATGAGTGACTGAGGCCTACTGGTAGTCAGACTCAAGATCTATCTCGAATTTTTAATCACAACCACTACTAGATTATAACTACTATCACCGCTTCATTACCTTTGATCACAGGCAATTATCTGCGGAAAATGCTGCATTCAAGTTTAATGGTTTCAATAGTTCTTTGACTTACTCGGAACGGTCTGACCGGCTGCATTCACCTTGGCCTTTAAAGTACTGCTTCCACACAACAGGCCCCGTATGAATGCCTGCGCTACTACATTCGCTGCTATTGGTGACGTGTGCGTATGGTCAAGAGGATACCATGTCGTGACCGTAGTCTGTCCGTAAACGTTGTACGCCTGAGCAACATAATCATAGTGGTCGACGTAGACGGCACCCGTGCGCTGCCCAACCAATTGTGCATACGCAACAAAACGTGGTCCAGCAGCAATGACATCACCGCTCCAGATGTTACTAGGTGTTTGCGAGGAAACGATTGGAATGGCACCCTTTGCCTGCAGAGCCGTGATCGCATTCTGAAGGTAGTATGTGAACGTGTGAATGACGAGCGTAGTCCCACTTGCAATTAATGAGGCACGTCAGAACTAGAGTCGCCTTTGTATCGAAGGCATACTCACTCCGCCCCTGTAACAGTAGCCGTTGCATCATAGCCGTCCCCTACAAATGATTGAAACCCCTATTTTGCCGAAACAAAGAATCCTACCATAAGCGTCCTGTCGCCCATTGTCAACGTCTCCAGACAATCCATCATTGTGACCAAATTCAATGATGACATAGTCACCGCTTTGGACCTCATTGATGAGTGAATTGAATCGTCCCTCATCAGTATAACTTCTCGCGCTGCGACCCGCAATTGCACGATTGACCACCGGAATAGTCAAGTATTGCCCGAGGTACTGTCCCCATCCTGTACAGACACCTCAGCATGAGTTTCAGAGGAAGTATAAACAACTGCACCGTCAGTCCCATTTCCACCACCACCTTTCGCCATTGTGGAGTCGCCGGCAAGGTAGACGCTTTGTCCAACGATGCTCGAGATAACAAGAGGCGAAAGGACCAACAACCTGAGAAGAGAGTGCATGAATGACTCTGCAAGCGTAGTATGGTCTTCCGAGCGACCTTCATCTGTCTTTAATAGCGCTACAGAGTGGTACCCGTTGGAGCCGACAAACGGTCCGTCATCGGTCCCATGGATGGACATGCATGATTCACGGAAGTAGTCTTAAGAAGTGCAAGAATAACCGCATGGTTGGTTCTTCGGTGCGTGCTTAGGTGGCACAAGGTTAATCCGTGGAATATCCTATGCAAGTGCTCATCATTGAAAAACTTACCATTCAAAACCATCTTTTCATGCATACATATCAATACATGCACCCAATGGGAAGGAAGATCTTGGAGATATTTCAAATTTGAGGGGTCGAGCCACACGCATCCAGACGTGCCAAGGTAAATTTCACTACAACAAGTTCAATTTCAAATGCATCCATCTGATGTAATATTGGCTGTGAGCTATTTCTCCTAGAATCATCGAGAGAATACCGACTCGGAACATCTTGTCCGATTGTGTTGACTTTGTTCTTTAATGTGCTGCTTCCACATAGTAGCCCCCTTACAAATGCCTGAGCTACGACGTTTGCACCAGCAGCGTCCGTATGAAGATGATCAATAGGGTAGAATGTCGTAGTCTGTGTCTGTCCTAAAGCATCATACACTTGAGCTACGTATGCATAATGATCAACATAGGTGATGTTCCTTCATGTCCCGATGCTCTGTGAATATGAGACAAATCGACCACCAGCGGCAATGGCACCATTTGTCCAGATATTATCTGGAGTCAGAGAGGAAATGATGGGAATGGTACCTTTTGCCTCAAGAGCCACAACGGCGTTCTCGATATAGCATGCAAAGCTGTGAATCAGTATCTGGTCCCACTTGAGGATTCCTGGTTAGGCAATCAATAACCTAGGTTCCTGTCAAACTCACTTGGACGTGGTCACTATGCTAGTGATATTGTAACCATCGCCAACCGCATCTTGTTTTCCATTGTCAACGGCACCCGCAGATACGTCGTTGTGCCCAAATTCGATTATCACAAAATCCCCGCTCCGAATAGGATTGACAAGATTGGTTAAAAGCCTTTGTTCGCTATAGCTTCTCGCACTTTCACCCGCAACAGCATCATTGATAACTGGGATGCTGAGATACTAAGTGAGGGGAACACCCCCATCCTACATAGTACCCAAACTGATTAGACTTCAATGCTTAATACTTAATTTCAGTCGATGAGGGTACCCCGAGTGCTTGAACCCCAACCTCCCGCGGCCATTCCAGTGAGGTCGAGTGTCTGCCCATAAGCAGTAGACAGAAATAGAAGGAATACAATTGGAAGAGCAGTCGTAGAAAACATAGTGTTGAGACTTTCTCAACGCACGAGCGACTGTGAAGCGCAAACCAACGCAAACTCGCGGGCCGTCCGCAGGAAGGAATCCGGTGCAGGCCTAACCATTGACACGATGCCCCATCACAAGTCGACCTGTGACTCTGAGCAGCTGATCACCACAAACATCTAGAGTTCCGCTGGGAGAAGGCACTTCGCGACTATTAAGAATTTTTCACAGCGCAACACTAACAGCTTCATCGGAGAGCGTGCAAGGTCGTAGATTCGCTACTTGTATGTACACTTGGACAGATCTACTCATGTCTCGGGGATGATTTGGAAGGCATGTGGGTTGATGAAGACAATTCGTCATCTTCGCGCTTGCATATATCTGGAGATATACCACGATAAAGACGGTGAATGGCCAAGGTGAAGGATTCTTTGGAGAGTCTTGCAGATTGTTGGAAATAGAGAATACATTGGCCGGCCTCGTTTTGCGATTGTCAAGGACACCTACAACGTGCATGCGACAACACACGACAAAGAAGAGTTGGACTTGTTAGTGTAGCAATCTTAGTATGTTGACCTCAGTTCACCGGAAAGAACTCTATTAACCTGTAGCAATTTTTTTTTTTTTTTTTTTTTTTTTTTTTTTTTTTTTTTTTTTTTTTTGGAGTAGCGTTTGGTGTGGTAAAGGATTCACCGCCCTTGGCGTTAAATACCTACCCGCGATCGTGCACTTGGGATTTGAACCAAGTTATTGGTCGAGATAAGTCCGTATTAAATACTCCATGAGGAAATGCATTTACGCACAGTGTGTGGGGCTCCTGGCCCAGTACGGTTGTCAGCCAACTCCCGCTCTTGAGTTGGGCCAAATACCCACTAAAACCCCGCTTATTACTTCATTACTCCGTACTTTGTCTTTGAAGAGGATTTTAAATGGAGTGTCCATCCATGTTTCCTCCACTATTGCCTGTGTGATTGAGTGTTTCCCAAATCTCTTGTCTGTGAGTTTTTATCTAGCTCCGTTCTGTTTGAGAGAGCTTTCCTCCATCTGTTTAGGATCTCTTTCTTAGAGTGTGGGGAGTCTTTGTTCTGGATAACTCTTGCAACGTAGTGTCCATATAAAATAAACTGATTCTATTATGAAAAACCTGAAGAGGCATGTGAGGCCTTGAGAGATTCTTCCCCCTTCATCACTGTGGGAAATCAAGAGACAGCTTACAGCTGTGTTGACGTCCTGTTTGGGTAGTACTTTTCCTGTTCTGTTAGACCAAATATCATTTACCATCTTCCACACCTCTGCTTGGCCTGTGTCACGACCCCGCCAACTCTGGCCCCTCACACGCTCCTCTGACCTCGGCACACACCTCCCCCGCACCTCCTGCACACCCCAGGGCCACCAACAGCCCCACAGTGCTGCATCGGCAACACCCACGGCCATCTCCGGACAAACCCCCGGACATCACCAAACCCTGGCACCTTGGCTGACATGTCACCCCAAGGCTTCCCTGTCACCGGATACATCCGGACCCCCAGCATCCCGGCCATCACATAACATTCTGCAACATTTCTCCTGCAAACCATCGGCACGTCACTGGGCCACCTGCTTCTGTGGCGTCAACGGGCGCCACCACCACGCACCATGACCACTGACCCGCCCGACGCAAGACCGCCGCGATCTGCGCCAACACGCCCCGACCACTGTCATGACCCCGGGGCTGAGAGCCTGCCCCGAGACCTAACCAGAGGACAATCAGGTGCTATGGTCCTGGGCCAGGACCTTGCCGGGGACCTAGCGGAAGGGTAGTACATAAACCATAGGATAGCATACGAGTGAGGTAGTCTTGATATTAACCATAGTTCTCTGTAGTTTCTGTATTCTCTGTCTCTGTCTCAATCTCAATCTATCTTTGTGCCTCTCTCCTCTCTCTCTTGTCTCGTCTCTTGTCTCTTGTCTCCGTGCCTTGTATCTCTGTTCTGTGACTTGTATCTCTGTTCTGTATCTCTCCTCCATTTCTCTATCTACTATTTTGTATCTCTTCCTCTCTATTTCTATCTCCTGTTCTGTATCTCCTCTCGCCCCCTGGTTACTTGACCAACCCATCCCCCATCCATTCTGTACCTATCTCTACCCACTCCCAAACCTACTTCCACCCCCCCAATCAATACTCCCCTCCTGTTCCCCATTCCCCCCTCCATTACGAACCCCCCTACCCCTACCCGGAGCACTTTTGAACCTCGCGCACGTCGCTACTCATGCCCCGGAGCATCCGGACTTCACCCCAGACCACTTGTAGCTGTACCAGAGCTCCTGAGAAGCCCTGGACCTGTACTTGGCCTCCCGAGCTCACCCAGTAAGGACTCGCCAGTGTAGCTGAGCCCCCGTCGTCAGCGGGACCTGACAGCCTGGGCATTCGCATTCTGATATGATGTGATCCAGTGAATCCACTTTCCCATCATGTTTACACATGAGTCTTGATTTTAGCTCTGGCCTCATGTTAGGCCAGTCCCAGTATGTGCCCACCTTGTATGCGTCATGGACACATTTCCATAGGAAGACCCTCATTTGTCTTGGGAAATCTTTTCTGCACAGGCTCTGCCATATTTGTTTCTCACTGGGGGGCTTTGTTGTAGTTATCGGTGATTGTGTGTTCCTCTCTGACTCGTTTATAGCAAACATGAAACATTGTCAAAAGAATAGCTTAGCCTTACAGTCACACAACAGAACCAGATCGGTATGCAATTCTAGTACTACATATGACAGTAAAATTGGCTGCCTTATGTAAGGCAGCCAGGCAGTAATGTAAAGTATAATAATAAATAATAAATATATTTGTATATTAATTATGCTATCAATACACTATGTTACATGCCCCCCTTTGAGACTGCAGTCTCCATGTACAGAAATAATCAAAAAATGGCCAGCAGTATGTAGTCAAATGTGGAGGTACTCATGTCCTCCATGGCTCAAAGGTGTCCATTTTCATCTGTCAAAAGATACAATGCCAACATTAACCAACAGTATGAATTGAGAAAAGATGAGCTGCCTACGACGTTTTACGCAGACGGTGATATGACCCAGTCAGCGCTGGCTGCCTGACACCGACAAGTCAAACCAAGCATGTGACATTGGCATGTGACCATTACTGACCGACCATTACTGACAATTGCCCTAATGACTGAGCTGACCTTGGACAATCTAGCCCCTTCTACGGCCCCAGACCAGCGGCCAACAATCAATTGTAACCTCCTTACCAATGACCCAACGATCATAAATTATTTTCACTTACGATTTTCTTTCTCGATTTACTTACAATTTTCTCATATTACTTACAATTTTCCTATTCAATAGCAGCCTCCGACATGTGCTATCACATGCAACCACTACCTTTACTATCTCTTACCAGTTTCTCCTTTTGTTACATTACATACCTATAAATACTGCCCTGTCAGTAGCTAAACATCATTGAATTGGACCAGAGTCTAGTCCCTGTATCAGACTACGCTTCAGATCTCTTTCCACTCCTTGCTTTGCTATCAGCTGATTTGGGTTTACCCAGTCCAGTCTTCTCTTGTTATCAGGTCCCGCTGACGATGGGGGCTCAGCTACACTGGCGAGTCCTTACTAGGCGAGCTTGGGAGGCTAAGTACGGGTCC
>QGOB01002137.1:0-10897 GCA_003313055.1 Termitomyces sp. MG145 | reverse complement strand
CGGGGGTCTGCAAGCCGATCTCTGAAAAAACCTCGTCAGCACGGACAGTACGACCAAATATGCACTACTCATACCGGCAGACCATCACGGATAGTTCGCGCTCCTGCTGGCAGCAATCGTACAGAGCCCGGCGATCCTCATACTGTTGCCAAACCCAGACCCGGAAGTCGTCGGAGGGAGGGGGAGTGGGCGAACCGGAAGAGGAGGAGCTGGACAAAGACATGGAAAGATGGGAGACAAGTCGCGGTGAGCCCTCCCTTTTTATTCCCCCGGAGCACCTTCTGGATGGCCGCCGTATGTCTTCGACTTCAATTCCATGAACTTCGGTGCCAGCACTAGCTTCGGGTTTGAATTCCCATGCTACCACCACCGCAGCCCCCGTCTCGAAGGGTCTCGACGCTGAAGGGGGGGTAATGTCACGACCCCGCCATCTCCGGACCCCCATACGCTGCCCCAGCCCCAACACACACCTTCCCCGCACCCCTTGCGCACCTCCGGGACCGCCAACAACCTCCCAACGCTGCACCGGCAACACCCGCGGCCATCTCCGAGCAGACCCCCGGCCATCACCGAACTCCGGCATCTCGGCTGACACGTCACCCCAAGGCTTCCCTGTCACCGGACACACCCGGACCCCCAGCATCCCGGCCATCACATAATGTTCCGCAACATTCCTCCCGCAAACCATTGGCACGTCACAATGCCACCTGCTTCTGTGGCGCCAAGGGGCGCCACCATCGCACAGCATGCCCGCCGACCCGCCCGACACAAGCCCGCCATAACCCGCGCCCGCACGCCCCGACCACTATCATGACCCCAGGGCTGGGAGCCAGTCCGGGGACTTAGCTGGAGGAATCAGATGTCCCGGTCCCGGCTAGAATCCTACCCGGGACTTAGCGGAAGAGTAGTACATAAACCTTAGGATAGCATACGAGTAAGGTAGTCTTGATATTAACCGTAGTTCTCCGTATTTCCGTGTCTCTGTCTCTGTCTCTGTCTCTATCTCAATTTCAATCTATTCTCTTGCCTCTCTCTCTCTCTCGTCTTGTCTCTTGTCTCTCGTCTCCCGTCTCTGTGCCTCGTTTCGTTTCCATGACTCGTTCCTCCTTCCGTCTCTCTTCTCCATTTCTTTACCCGTCTCCCCCTGCTCCCGTGCTCCCTTACCCGGAGCACTTTCTACTTTGTGCGTGGCACTACTCGTACCCCGGAGCGTCCGGACTTCCCCCAGACCACTCGTAGCTGTACCCGGAGCTTCCGCGAAGCCCCGGACCATACTTAGCCTCCCGAGCTCGCCTAGTAAGGACTCGCCAGTGTAGCTGAGCCCCCGTCGTCAGCGGGACCTGACAGTTAGGAGGCGCGGTTTGTTTAGGTGTAACGGCATGTCTGAACTGATTCCGGAGGTCGTTAGAGAGGGAGCAGAGTTCGCTGACAGAGACGGTAAGCTTGGTCTGAAGAACCCGGTCAAATACCTGCTTGGACTGTTCGATATCATAAATGGGGGCCGTACTCCAGTAAGCAGCGTCAGGGCATTTGTCAGGAGCACCAAAGTTTCGATTAGTTGGAGGCTGATAGTGAGACAAGATACCGGAATAAGGGTGAACTGGGGGATCGACTGTGGGAACGTGGTTAACGATTGGCGGCTCAGGGACTTTAGCGGTACCGGTAGCAGAGGCAGAGGCAGGACGTTCGTTAGCGACTGGGGAACTAGCAGGGACGGGGCATTTGCTGGTGGAAGAACTGGTGGGAATAGCTCGTTTGTTAACGGCAGGAGAACTGGTAGCGGCGGAGTCATTAGCGGTTTTAGGGGGAACCGGTCGATATCCCTTAGCACAAGGGATCTCGATACCGTCAAAGACTTCTTCTGGGCGGCGTAGAGCGTAAAGTTCCCATTCTAAGGCAGCGACGCATTCTTCCCTGGATAATGTTCCTGGGCTAGCAGTTGCCAGTTGCAAGACCTCGTGAATAAACGTCTGGGACATGCCTTGGAGTTGTTCCGCGTCAGGGTTAGCATTATCGCTGAGTCAGCCAGTAAGAATCTGGTTGGGGTTGTAAGAATCTGGTTGGGGTTGAGCCTGTGCCATTTGTCAATGCGTTCCATATAGAGCCGTTTGCCAACGTAGTTGGGGATCATAGCGCCAGATGGTAAGACAACCTTGCCTTCATGGTTCCGATGGATTTTGCCTTGACTGATGAAGCTTTCGAGCTTAACGCAATTGCCTCGTACCATTGTGTGACCGGTTTCGCTGCAGAAGTGGCAACTGTTGCTAAGAGGTCGAGAGGCACGGGACTGAGAGCTGTTACCGGCAGTCAATGCAGCCATCTTTTCCTCCATGCGTGCGAGAGCGCTAACGATAGCGGCGGCGGCGATGTCGAGAGGTTCCTTTTTAATGATAGCGGTTGGTACGGGGGCCGCTGTGTTAACAGTGGGGGTCTTAGCGTTAGCGGTTGTCAGTTTCTTTGAAGTCGTGGCAGTGTCAGTACCCTTCAGAACCCATTTGGCAGCTTCAAAGACTTGCTCTACCTCATAGGGGTCCTCTGGGTGATGGTCAGGAAGGGTGATTTCAAGACGGCGGACAAGTTTGGACCATAACAAAGTCGGTTATGCCTTGCTGGAACAGATGGTGTTCCTCGTTTTGGGAGATCTTTCCTTTAGCCAGGAGCCAATGTGCCAGGTGCTGGAAGTCCCTATAGTAGTCTGAGAAGTGTCCAAGAGTGGAGATACCGGTCGAGAAAGTCTGGTTAATGAGTCGCTTGAGATCCTGAAGAGTGTAACGGGCAGATTCCTCAGTGTCAGGATATAAACAAAAGACCGCTACTTTCCACTCAGCATAGGTATGGTTGCTAAACTCTGGCAAGCCAAGCCAGGTCTCCGCGGTGTCATACAATATGTACTGAGCAGTGTATTCCCTTTTCTGGTTATTGTCATTAACGGCGCAGTCCACTAAGAGATATTCAAGCTCACAGAAATACTGGGCAAGCTCTCGGGGGCAACTCTCATTCCATTTAGGTGTGGTAGAGTCGTTATGAGGTGGCATATGGCAGGAAAGACGGGTGTCACCCATAACGGTAGGGTTAACAGGTGTCGGTAAGGGCGTAGAGGATTGAACTGGGGAATAAGGGTCTGGGGATAACGGCGGTAGCAGTGCGTCGAGGAAGTTGTTGATGTGATGGCCTGGGAAGTTCTCTAAGAGTTCAGTAACGTCAAGAAGTTCCCTAGCGGTAGCAAGTTCCTCTTTGAGGTTACGAGGCAGAGTTGTTAAAGGTGTTAATGGCAAAGGCGGGGGAATGTCAAAAGGGATAACGGGGAGTGAAGCTTTGGTAATGAGACGTAAGCGGTTTTTGGCCTGGAGGCAAGTTTCCGGTGGAATTTTGCTATAGAACCCCTCGCAGTGGGCTCCAAAATGATGTGCTGACTTGCCGCCTAGCTGCCATGCAGGAAACAACCAACAAGACTAGCTAGATAGGGATAGCTAGCAAGTAGTAGCGTTACGTGTGTGTGAGAGGAGTCAAGCAAAGTCCCAGAAACCCGGTAAGGAGATAAGAGGTCGGAGTCGGTAAGGAAGTGTGAGAGGGCAGTAAGAGATAACGGTGTGGCCGCTAGTGTCTGCACCGAATCGTCGCTAGGTGAGATATCTGTCAAAGACCCAGAAGGTCGTTAAGGAATAGCGGAAGAGTTAACAGAAATATACGAGTTGCTAGCCATAAGTGCTAGCGTTAACAAAGGCAAAATGAAGGCACCCGTATGGTGCTTAATGAAGGCAAAGCGAGGGCACCCGTATGGTGCCTAATGAAGGCGACGAGTGCTAGTCCAACAATACTGTTGGGCTGAGCGCGAGGAGCAAAGGAGACTGGACTGGGTAAACCCAAATCAGCCATTTATCAAATCAAGAGTGTGAACAAGATCTTAAGCGTAGTCTGAAGTGGGGACTAAACTCTGGTACAATTTCCTTCTCTTTTGCTACTGACAGGGCAGTATTTATAGGTAAGTAAGTAAGGCAATAAAAGGGGAAACCGGTAATAGATAGTAAGTGTAGCGGTTGCATGTGATAATGTGATAATGCATGTTGGGAGTAAGGCAATAAAAGGGGAAACCGGTAATAGGTAGTAAGTGTAGCGGTTGCATGTGGACATACCAGAGCAGGTGTTTCACTGCCTGCCAGTGCTTAGGCCCAGGACAGGCATTGAAATGGCAGAGCATGCCTACTGCAAAGGCTATATCCAGCCATGTACACATTGCCAGGTAGAGTAGGGTGCCGATGGCCGGTATATAAGGCACTGTCTGCATCTCTTTAACCTTGCCTGGGGTGCTGGGTGAGTCTGCCTTGGAGAGATGTGTGCTGGGCTCAAGGGGTGTGGAGACTGCTTTGCAGTCTAACATGTTGAAATGTGAGAGGATTTTGATAGTGTAGGCCTTCTGATCAATCCATAGTCTGCAGTGGGGTCAATCACGTGTAACCATGACACCAAGTAGGCCAGTGGTGGGGCCGAGGTGGTGTAGCTTGAAGAATTTCCTTAGTTTGGCAATGACCTTGAGAATCACTGGTCTGGACTTCAAGGCGAGGGTCATGTCATCGACGTGGATGGGGACAATAATGCGGACACCATCATGCATATAGACATAAACACATGGGTCAGATGTGATGTGGGCAAAGCCAATTTTCAGAAAGACTTTGTGCATGCATTTGTTCCACAGATTTGCCCCCTGTTTCAGGCCATATATTCCTTTCTGTAACTTAGCACAGGCTTCACCATCGCCAGACTGACATTCTACATCTCCAGGAACAACCTCGGGGAACCCCTCAGGGAACTTCATATAGAGTTCTGTATCCACGACACCATGGAGGAAAGCGGAGGAGATATCAACCGACTTGAGGTGCATGTTGTTGGCTGCCACCAGGGCAAGGACAGTGCAAACCGCTGCCCAGCGGGCTGTTGGGGCAAACGTTTCGTCAAAGTCGATGCCTGGGTGCTGGCTGAAGCCCTGCACGACGAGACATGCTTTAAATTGGTTGATTGCACCGTCAGGCAGATGTTTCACCTTGAAAACCCATTGTGACCCAATGGCGCGGCACCCCGCTGGCAGATAAACTGGACGCCATGTGCCGCTATTCTTCAACGCATTCATTTTGTTGCACATTGCTTTGTACCGTTCCGCTGCATTCTTGCTTGCCATGGCCTCCTTGTATGATCGAGGGTTCATGTCATGTGCACCCACTTTATATGCCGTGGCCACATTTGCGCTGAGAGCACTGTAGCCTCCGAAATCAGCCCCATGTTTGACAAAGGCATGGCCAGCTAGGAGTAGGGCATCATCTGAATCAGTGTTCAAGATGAGGGCTACCTCCTGCTCTTCATGTTCATTGGCATCTTCAATGCCAACGTCCCACAGAGGCTGCTCTTGGGGAGGGTCAGGGTACGGCGACGGTAGTGGCGGCAGCAGTGGTTTGCATGTGAGCGGTGATTCTCGATTTTCCTGACAGGACACAGTGTCTCGGTAATCGGCGTTAGGGCTGCGTGCTCAGAATTGTACATGTTGGGTGGGCTTGCATGATGGTGGCAGTGGTCTGGGTTGGCGTGGTCTCCTGGTTGTTGAGGGGGCCTCTGGTGGTTCATCAACGTCATCGTCTGCTCCCACCAAATCGTGCTCATCTTGTTCTGATGGTGCTGGTTCCTGGGCACTGTCACTAGCTCCCACCGATTCCGTAGTCTCTATGTCTGTGAGTAGTTCACCATCATCAAAGACACATCTGTCAATTGGTGGAGCAGCGGGCATGGGAATGGTGGCAGGTTCAAGGATATCATCCGAATTGTACTGTGGGTACATCTCCAGAGTGTCAAACACGCTTGCGGGTGGTGGTATTGCTGTACTTGTAAGTTTAAGACTGGGGAAGTGAGTTTCATCAAAAATAACGTCACGAGAGATAATCGTTTTCTAGGTGCTTGGTATATATACCTGCCACCCTACATAGTTGCTGGGGTAACCGATGAATATCCCTGACTGAGTGTGTCCTTGCAAGCCACATCTTCTGTCCCGTCCCACAAGTATGTAGGCTGTGCAACCAAACACTCATAGGTGTCCGATGCATGGCTTCTTCCGTTTATACATCTCAAACGGTGTCGTGCTGTTTGTGAGTGCAGAAGTGGGGATACGATTGTGAACATGTCTGTAAACATTTAGAGTGTATGGCCAGAAGCTTTCAGGGAGATTTGCCTCTGCTAACATGCATGTGACTGCTTCCCCAATCATTCTATTGAGGCGTTTGGCAACGCCGTTCTGTTGTGGTGTGGCCGTATTTGTGTACTCAAGTCATATCCCCTTGTTCTTACAGAATGCAAGAAATTTGTTCGACATATATTCTCCTCCCTTGTCATGGTGAGCACATTTGATCTTGAAGCCGGTTTGCCATTTGATGAGTGCTTTGTATGCTTTGAACACTTCAAACGTATCACTCTTGTGCTTCATGGGGTACATTTCCATCCATTGCGTTGATATGCCCTGGTCAGTGCTGGCTGCCCAACACTGACAAGTCGAACCAAGCACGTGACCTCAGCACATGACCACTACTGACCGACCGCTAACAACACCAACCGTTACCGACCTTTCCCTTAACAACCCAGCCGACCTTCGACAATCCAGCCCCCTCTCTATGGCCCCCAACTGGCGGCCGATGATCAATCATAAAATTATTTTCACTTACTATTTTCCTTTTCTTGATCTACTTACAATTTTCATCGTATTACTTACAATTTTCCTATTCAATAGCGGCCTCTGACATGCATTATCACATGTGACCGCTACGCTTACTATCTCTTACCAGTTTCCCCTTTTATTGCCTTACTTACCTATAAATACTGCCCTGTCAGTAGCTAAACATCATCAAATCGTATCAGAGTCTAGTCCCCATTTCAGACTACACTTAAGATCTCGTTCACACTCTCGCTTCCTTAACGGCTGATTTGGGTTTACCCAGTCCAGTCTCCTTCGGTCTCCGCGCTAAGCTTAATGGTATCGTTAAACTTAGCACTCGTCGTCTTCGTCAAGTGCCATACAGGTGCTCTCGCTTTGCCTTTGCTAAGCACCATACGGGTGCCCTCGGTTTGCCTTCATTAACGCTAGCGCTTACAGCTAGCGACTTGTATATTTCCATTAACTCTTCCTAAATTCCTTAACAACCTTTTGGGTCTTTGCAGATCTCTCCACCCGCTGCGATTCGGTAGCGACTCTAGCGGTCTCACCATTATCTCTTACCGCTCTCTCCCTCTTCCTTACCAACTCTGACCTCTCAACTCCTTACTGGGTTTCTGGGACTTTGCTTGACTCCTCTCACACACACGTAACACTACTACTTGCTAGCTATCCCTATCTAGTTGGTCTTGTTCATTGTTCCCTGCACGGCAGCTAGGCGGCAAGTCAGCGCATCATTTTGGAGCCCACCGCGAGGGGTTCTATAGCAAAATTCCACCGGAAACTCGCCTCCAGGCCAAAAACCGCTTACGTCTCATTACCAAAGCTTCGCTCCCCGTTATCCCTTTTGACATTCCCCCACCTTTGCCGTTAACACCCTTAATGACTCTGCCTCGTAACCTAAAAGAGGAACTTGCTACCGCCAGGGAACTTCTCGACATTACCAAACTCCTAGAGAACTTCCCAGGCCATCACATCGACAACTTCCTCGATGCACCGCTACCACCGTTATCCCCAGACCCCTATTCCCCAGTTCAATCCTCTACGCCCTTACCGACACCTGTTAACCCTGTCGCCATGGGTGATGCCCGTCTTTCCCGCCATATGCCACCCCGCAACAACTGTACCGCACCTAAATGGGACAAGAGTTGCCCTCAAGAGCTCGCACAGTATTTCCATGAGCTTGAATATCTCTTAGCGGACTGCGCCGTTAACAACAACAACCAGAAAAAGGAATACGCCGCTCGGTACGTATTGTATGATACCGCAGAGACCTGGCTTGGCTTGCCAGAGTTTAGCAACCATACTTACGCCGAGTGGAAGATAGCAGTCTTTTGTTTATATCCTGGCACTGAGGAATCTGCCCGTTACACTCTTCAGGATCTCAAGCGACTTGTTAACCAGACTTTCTCAACCGGTATCTCTACTCTTGGACACTTCTCGGATTACTATAAGGACTTCCAGCACCTGGCACGTTGGCTCCTGGCTAAAGGCAAAATCTATCAAAACAAGGAACACCATCTGTTCCAGCAAGGCATACCGACTTTGTTATGGTCCAAACTCGTCCACCGTCTTGAAATCACCCTTCCCGACCATCACCCAGAGGACCCCTATGAGGTAGAGCAAGTCTTTGAAGCTGCCAAATGGGTTCTGAAGGGTACCGACACCGCTACGACTTCGAAAAAGCCGACAACCGCTAATGCTAAGACACCCACCGTTAATACCGCTGCCCCCGTACCAACTACCATCATTAAAAAGGAACCTCTTGACATTGCTGCCGCCGCTATCGTTAACGCACTCGCACGCATGGAGGAAAAGATGGCTGCATTGACTGCTGGTAACAGTTCTCAGTCCTGCGCCTCTCGACCTCTTAGTGACAGTTGCCACTTCTGCGGCGAAACCGGTCACACAATGGTACGAGGCAATTGTGTTAAGCTCGAAAGCTTCATCAGTCAAGGCAAAATCCATTGGAACCACGAAGGCAAGGTTGTCCTACCATCTGGTGCTATGATCCCTAACTACGTTGGCAAACGGCTCTATATGGAATGCATCAACGAATGGCACAGGCTTAATCCAAACCAGATCCTTACCGGCCGCCTTTCTGCTAACGCCAACCCCGACGCAGAACAGCTCCAAGGCATGTCCCAGACGTTTATCCACGAAGTCTTGCAGCCGGAACCCGCTAGCCCAGGAACGTTATCCAGGGAAGAACGCGTCACTGCCTTAGAATGGGAACTTTATGCTCTACGCTGCCCAGTGGAAGTCTTTGACGGTATTGAGATCCCTCGTGCTAAGGGATATTGACTGGTACCTCCTAAAACTGCTAACGACTCCGCCGCTACCAGTTCTCCCACCAGTTCTTCCACCAATCCACCTGCCACCAACAAACACTCAGTCCCTGCTAGTTCCCCTGTTGCTAACGAACATCCTGCCTCTGCCTCCACTACCAGTACCGCTAAAGCCCCTGAGCCGCCAGTCGTTAACCACGTTCCCACGGTCGATCCCCCTTGTCCTGCTATCAGCCCCCAACCAACCAAAACTTTGGCACTCTGGACAAGCAGCCTGACGCTGCTTACCGGAGTATGGCCCCCATCTACAATATCGAACAGTCCAAGCAGGTATTTGACCGGGTTCTTCAGACCAAGCTTACCGTCTCTGTCGGCGAACTCTGCTCCCTCTCTAACAACATCCGGAACCAGTTCAGAAATGCCGTTATGCCTAAACAGACCGCGCCTCCTAACGTCACTGCCTTCCAAGAGTCTACCGACATTGTTGATGATGCTCTGCCTTCATTTTCCCTTAACAACACTCCCGCTACCGACCCTCCTCTTACCGACACCGCTAGAGCCCAAGTCACTTTGATAGACCCAGTGGAAGCATATATCAAGTCGCTACCACCTGGTGAGGAGCCGGTTACACTAACGGTCGCTCAGGAATCACAGGCAATCTGGTCTATCATGCTTTTGTTCGATAACTGCGAGGAAATCGAGTGTATAGTGGATAGTGGCTCACAGATCATCTCTATGTCTGCGGAAGTCGCTCACTATCTTGGCATCTCCTATGACCCCAGCATCATCCTGAACATGCAGAGCGCTAACGGTACTATGGACAAATCGCTCGGTCTAGCTCATAACGTCCCTTGCACTGTTGGCGGTATCACCTTGTATCTTCAGATCCACATCCTACGCTCCCCCGCTTATGATATCCTGCTCGGTCGCCCCTTCGATGTCTTAACCAAGAGTACCATCGATACCCTTAGCGAAACAGAGACTACAATAACGATAACAGACCCCAATACCGGACTTCGTCGCACTATCCCTACGTTTCCCCGCAGTCAGTACAAGCAGCAGAAGGTTCAGCCCAAGTATAGTGCCGGACCGCCCCGTTGCTTTTGGCACCGCCATCCCCACGGTTAGTGACTCTGAGGAAGACTTAGCGGTCATCCTCAACTACGACCACCAAAAGCACTCCGTTATAGTGCAATCGCATACCCCGCTCAATCCCAAAATACTAGAAAACCCAAAAATAGTTTCCGACAATCTCTCTCTTGCTTATTTGTATGCAACCACGAGCGACCTTACCAAGACCGTTATCCCATGCTCTCATTTTGTTTCCACTAGTCTCTCCGATCCTTCTATTCTTGGCCAAGCATCTGGAATGCTTGATACCGTCTCAGCCCCCGTTTACATTAACGTCCCCTTCCCAGCCGTTTATGCTGCCGCCGAGCCAAAATGCAAAGGAGTCCAAGTCAAGAAGCAATACAAGCCCGTCGCGTTGAAGACCAAGCCCATTGCTAGCCATGTTAGCAAGGACTTCTGAATCGAATGACATATCCTTGGTGACCCCTTAGCAAACATACCCAAGCTCAATCCTAATCCCCTTCCTTTCTTACCGACTCCCCGCTTTACTGACGACTGCAAAGCAACTTTCGTTAAGGAACACGTTACCGGCTTTCTTACCCAAGATGAGCTTAATGTACTTGTGGACCTGGTCGCTAAGCAACAAAACATGTTCGCTTCCACTCGTAGCTGTACTGGAGCTTCCGAGAAGCCCCAGACCTGTACTTAGCCTCCTGAGCTTGCCTAGTAAGGACTCGCCAGTGTAGCTGAGCCTCCGTCATCAGCAGGACCTGACATAATATCAAGACTCTACCTTACCCCGTACTCAATGGCTACGTACACCTACACCTACACACCCACTGGGTATGACTAC
>QGOB01000226.1:0-17113 GCA_003313055.1 Termitomyces sp. MG145 | reverse complement strand
GACCTGGACATCAAAATTATAGGCCCGGAACCCTTTGCATGTATTCTACAGGACAGCACCCCTGCCTTCCAACTCCATATATCCCCAGCCCTCCCCGAAGAACACCTCCGCGCTGAGGACACCCCTGCCAAACCCAAAATGGAGGAACAAATCCTATGCAAAGTAGTCCCCCTCGAGTATCACAAATTTGCTGATGTCTTCTCTGAGGGAAGCGCAAAGGAACTTCCCCCCCACTGATTGTATGACCATACCATTGACCTCGAGGACGGTACCTTCCCCCTGTTTGGCAAGGTCTACAACATGTCCAAAGTGGAGCTCCGCGCCCTCAAGGACTACCTTGACAAGATGCTTGGCAAGGGATTCATCCGACCCTTGAACTCCGCTGCCGGAGCACCCGTGCTATTCACAAAGAAGAAGGATGGCTCCCTCCAGCTCTGCGTCGACTACCGGGGACTCAACAAAGTCACCAAAAAGAACCGGTACCCCCTCCCCCTCATCGGCAACCTTGTCGACCGTCTCCGCAGTGCCACTCCCTTGACAACCACCAGAAGCACATGCGCCAGGTCCTGGAATGCCTCTGGAGATACCACCTCCATGCCAAACCAGAGAAGTGCGCCTTTCACATCATGGAGGTAGAATATCTGGGTGTGATAGTCTCCCTGGACGGGGTATGCATGGACCCGGTCAAGATCCAAGCCATCCTCGACTGGCCACCCCCCCAGAACGTCAAGGAGGTGCAATCCTTCCTGAGCTTCGCCAACTTCTACTGCCAGTTCATCGATAACTACTCTGGCATTACAAAACCCCTCAACCGGCTCACCCGGAAGGACACTCCATGGAATTGGGACAGCCAGTGCCAGAGCAGATTTGAACTTCTCAAATCTGTCTTCACCTCCGCCCTGATCCTCCAGCACTACAACCACTCCCTCCCCATTGTCGTGGAATGTGATGCCTCTGACTACGCTATCGCCAGCATCCTCTTGCAGATGGACCCCGGCAGCAGCGAGCTCTGCCCCATCGCCTTCTACACGTGCTCAATGATTCTGGCAGAGCTCAACTACAACATCTACTGCTCGCCATAGTTGAAGCCTTCAAACAATGGCGGGCCCATGAATGAAGAAGGGATCCTACACCAGATCTGCAACCGCACCCCCGGACCACTTCTTCACTCAGCACAACCCCCGGAAAGCTCCGGAAGACTCCCCGCCAACCCTGTTGACCTTCACACTGTCCCCTGACAACTCCCTCCTCCTCCGGGACGGCTGCATCTATGCCCTGGACCACAAAAAGATACGCCTCGACATCCTCTGACAGCATCACAACCACAAGCTGCGGGGACACCCAGGAGTCCATAAGACTGTTCAGCTCATCTCCCGGACCTACTTCTGGCCTGGACTTAAGCACAACGTCACCCAGTATGTCCAAGCCTGCAAATCCTGCCTCCGGGCCAAAGTCCCCCGTCACCGCCCCTATGGTCTCCTTAAACCCCTCCCTGTTGGTTGCCGCCCATGGTCGTTGATCTCCCTGGATCACATCGTCGAACTCCCTGACTCCGACGGCTTCAATGCCATCCTCATGGTAGTCTGCCGCCTCACAAAACAAGCCATCTTCATTGCATGCCACACCACCAACAATGCCCTGGAGTTTGCCCGGATTTTCCTTGAGCATGTGTCCTCCAAACACGGACTCCCCGACGACATCATCTCCGACCACGGTTCCCTCTTCATCTCCCAGTTCTGGCAATCTCTGTGCAAGGCCTTGGAGATCAAAACCAATCTGTCCACCGCCTATCATCCGGAGACCAATGGACAGACCAAACACGTGAACCAGACCCTGGAGCAGTACCTCCGCCTCTACATCAACTATCAGCAGGACAATTGGCGGCATGACCTACCCCTGGCCGAGTTCACATACAACAACACCCCCCACTCCACCACTGGAGTCTCCCCTTTTTATGCCAACAAGGGCTACCACCCCTGGCTCACCCTCTACCTCGACAACATGCCCTTGCACGTTGCCCACAAAGTTGCACAAGATCTCCGGTCCCTCCACAAATTCCTCCGGGAAGAAGTTGACACCGCCAACAAAGCCTACACCAAGCATGCCGACTCCCGCCACAGACCCACTCCTGACTGGTCCCCCGGAACTCTTGTATGGCTCGACCGATGCAACATCAAAACCTGCTGACCCTCCCCGAAGTTCAACCACAAGCGCTTTGGACCCTTCAAGATCCTCCGGAAAGTTTTGACGCATGCTTACTGACTCAACCTACCCCCAACCCTCAAAGGACTCCACCCAGTGTTCCATGTCCGCCTCCTCAAAGAGTACTCCCCAAACCCCTTCCCCAGGCAGCGACCCAAACAGCCCTCACCAATCAAACTTGAAGGTGACGCCCGATACGAAGTCAATCAAATCCTCGATGCCTGGCAAGTCCGAAACCGAACCCTGTACCTCGTGCATTGGAAAGGTTATGGCCCCGAGGACAACACTTGGGAACCCCACGAGAACCTCTCTGGAGCTCCTCTGGCGCTCCAGGACTTCCACCGGAGGTACCCCAACAAGCCCTGGGACCCCCGGGACCAGAACTTACAGACGGCAGTAGTGGGCCTAACCCTCGCCTCTGGATTCACCAGGGATTCAACTCCTGCCCATACCCCTAAGCCCCTTTCTACCCTCCCCCGCATGACTTTCACTGAATTGCGACATTTCAAGACGTTTAAATTAGAATCAAGCAAAAAAAGAAGAAGACGACTGGTAACACATGTACAAATTCCTAAAATTACAGTATGGGATGCGGACCTCTGGAGACACAAAGAACAAGAAACCCCCCTCACCCCACTCACTCGACCTCCTCCCCAGCGCCCCAACCCTCCTCTGGCACTGCCACCTCCTTGACCAACATCGCTGCCTCCAATTGCGCTGCCACCATTGTCAAATGGTCCTCTTGTTGGGGCAGGGGCTTGCCCGTGTCCGCCGCAACCTCCAGCCAAGTCCCTGGGGCCACCGCATTCCACCGACGGTGCTCCGCCAACACTTGGTCCAGCTGTGCCATACCATGCTCAGCCTCCAGCAGCGGCACCTGAGGCAGACGGGACAGGCCCTCTTGCAGGGATGCAAACGCAGCCGAAGATGTGTCCAGCAGGAGCCGGTGCTCCCGCACCCAACCTAGATGGACAAACTTAGTCGCAAAACAACAAGGGGCGTAACGGGACTACTTACGCATGGCCTCGCCCCGCCCCGCCACCGCCTCTCGCAGAGCCCAGTCCCGCCTCCGGACCACCACCACCCTCTCGACCCAAAGTGCACCCACCTCCGCAACCCGCCCCTCCAGTGCCTCAGACCGGAATGAAGGGATTGCCGGGCATGCCCGGGAGGCAGCCGCGGTGTCCTCAAGCTGCCGAATGCATGCCTGGAGGTCGTGCACCTCCCTTGCCCAGGCATTCACGACCCCCATGGCAGTCTCCAACTCCCGCCTCACCGCATCCCGCTCCCCTTGAGCCCTCTGCAGCTCTGCCCGCAGCCCCTCCAACTCCATACTCGCCCGGGCCTCCAGCTCCCACCTTGCCCCGTCACGCTCCCTCCGAGCCTCCCACAGCTCCGCATCCCTCTGGGCGATCTCCACCATCAGAGCCTGCATGCGTTGACACCCTACCACCTCTGCCATGGGCACCTTGCGAGTCGCTGGGGAAGTGGGGCCCAGGAGCCTCCCCGTTTGTGAGGAGTACATATGGACCCCGGGAGGACCTGCCTTGGGGGAGGGTGACCTTTGGGGATGCTTGGGGGGCCAACCAGATGGGGAGGCTGCCCGCTGCTTGCTGGAACTGAGCTCAGACGACCTCGGCACCCCTTGTGGCGGCCCTATCTTCACCACCACCCTGGATCCCACACCACTCCCCCCCGATTCTCGACAACCCCTCCACGCACATCCGGACTTCGGAGCTGCCCCACCCCTGTTCTTCCGCCACACAGGTCGCCTTCCAGAGTTGCGACACCGAGCATCCCCCATGGCGGGCCTGGCAGGCCTCACACACGGAGGAGTCACGCCACAACCCTGCCTCTGGAGCAGTGAACTTGCAGGGGTCTCCCCGACAAGCACAGGAAACACACTAAAAGAACCCGGGTCAGCTCCAAAACATGCAACAAGGAAGGACCACCCACCGGGCCATGCTCCTGACACCATGCGAGGGTTGGGGGCTCCCAGACCCAGGCCAATGCCTCCACCACCCGCTCCGGCATTGTGACCTCCTGAGAAACTCGGTGCCCGGGGGAAGACACCTGGGCCACATGGGGGCTGGCTGCAATACCGTTGCCTCCGAATGGACCTGCCTAGAGGAACCAGCCCCGGGGGTCTGCAACGACGCCTCTGACCCGCTGTCAGCCCCAGAACACTGCAGGGACACTCTACTTATGTTGACGGAGCAATACTGATAACTCCTGCTCTTCCCAACGCAGGTCATGTGGGGCCCGGCGCACCTCATACAACTCCCAGGACTCTACGCAAGTATCATCGGAGGCAGGGGGAGTGGGGGAGCCAGAGGACAAACCTGAGGAAGACATGGGGAGAATGGGGGACTAACCACAGTGAACCCCCTTTTTTATCCTCCTGGGGCAGCTTCTGGACGGCCGCCGCTCGACTTCGACTTTGATTCCGATGACTTCTGGGTCAGCACTAGCTTTGGGTTTGAATTCCCATGGCACCGCTACCACAACCCCCATCTCAAAGGGTCTTGATGCTGAAGGGGGGGTAATGTCATAACCCCGCCATCTCCGGACCCTCCTATGGTGCCCCAACCCTGGGATGGTGGCGCCCCTCGGCGCTGATACAACCCGGTCAGTGCTGGCTGCCCCACACCAACAAGTCGAACCAAGCACGTGACCTCAGCACGTGACCGCTACTGACCGACCGCTAACGACACCGACTGTTACCGATCTTTCCCTTAATGACCCAGCCGACCTTGTGACACTCCAGACCCCTCTCTATGGCCCCCGGCATGCATTATCACATGCATCGCTATGCTTACTATCTCTTACCAGTTTCCCCTTTCATCGCCCTACTCCCGACATGCACTACTACATTATCACATGCAACCGCTACGCTTACTACCTATTACCGGTTTCCCCTTTTATCTATCACCTTACATACCTATAAATACCGCCCTGTCAGTAGCTACAAATCATCGAATCGTACCAGAGTCTAGTCCCCACCTCAGACTACGCTTAAGATCTCGTTCATGCTCTTGCTTCGTTAACGGCTGATTTGGGATTACCCAGTCCAGTCTACTTCACCCCTTGCGCTTAGCCCGACAGTATTGTTGGACTAGCACTTGTCGCCTTCGTTAAGCACCATACAGGTGCACTCACTCCACTTTTGTTAAGCACCATACGGGTGCCCTCGTTTCGCCTTCGTTAAATGCTAGCGCTTATGGCTAGCGGCTCGTATATTCCCGTTAACTCTTCCGCTATTCCTTAACGACCTTTTGGGTCTTTGACAGATTTCTCCCTTAGCGACGGTTCGGCGCAGACACTAGCGGCCGCACCATTATCTCTTACCGTTCTCTCACACTTCCTTACCGACTCCGACCACACATCACCTTACCGGGTTTCTGAGACTTTGCTTGACTCCTCTCACACACAACTAACGCTACTGCTTGCTAGCTATCCCTATCTAGCTGGTCTTGTTGGTTGTTTCCTGCACGGCAGCTAGGCGGCAAGTCAGCGCATCATTTTGGAGCCCACCACAAGGGGTTCTATAGCAAAATTCCACCAGAAACTCGCCTCCAGGCCAAAAACCGCTTACGTCTTGTTACCGAAGCTTTGCTCCCCGTTATCCCTTTTGACATTCCCCCACCTTTGCCGTTAACACCCTTAACAACTCCGCCTCGTAACCTTGAAGAAGAACTCACTACCGCTAGGGAACTTCTCGACGTTACTGAACTCTTAGAGAACTTCCCAGGCCATCACATCGACAACTTCCTCAACGCACCGCTACCACTGTTATCCCCAGACCCTTATTCCCCAGTTCAATCCTCTACGCCCTTACCGACACCTGTTAACCCTACCGCCATGGGTGACGCCCGCCTTTCCCGCCATATGCCCCCTCGCAACGACTCTACCGCACCTAAATGGGATGAGAGTTGCCCCCAAGAGCTTGCCCAGTATTTCTGCGAGCTCAAATATCTCTTAGCGGACTGCGCCGTTAACGACAATAATCAGAAAAAGGAATATGCCGCCCGGTACGTATCATATGACACCGCGGAGACCTGGCTTGGCTTGCCGGAGTTTAGTGACCATACCTACGCCGAGTGGAAAGTAGCAGTCTTTCGTTTATATCCTGGCACTGAGGAATCTGCCCGTTACACTCTTCAGGATCTCGAGCGACTTGTAAACCAGACTTTCTCGACCGGTATCTCTACTCTTGGACACTTCTTGGACTACTATAGGGACTTCCAGCGCCTGGCGCGTTGGCTCCTGGCTAAAGGCAAAATCTATCAAAACGAGGAACGCTGTCTGTTCCAGCAAGGCATACCGACTTTGCTATGGTCCAAACTCGTCCGCCGTTTAGAAATCACCCTTCCCGACCATCACCCAGAGGACCCCTATGAGGTAGAACAAGTCTTTGAAGCTGCCAAATGGGTTCTGAAGGGTACCGATACCGCCATGACTTCGAAGAAACTAACACCCCCACCTCCGTACCAACCACTATCATTAAAAAGGAACCTCTCGACATCGCCGCCACCGCTATCATTAACGCTCTCGCACGTATGGAGGAAAAGATGGCTGCATTGGCTGCCGGTAACAGCTCTCAGCCCCACGCCTCTCGACCTCTTAGCGACAGTTGCCACTTCTGCGGCAAAACCAGTCACACAATGGTACGAGGCAATTGCGTTAAGCTCGAAAGCTTCATCAGTCAAGGCAAAATCCGTCGGAACCATGAAGGCAAGGTTGTCCTACCGTCTGGTGCTATGATCCCCAATTACATCGGCAAACAGCTCTATATGGAACGCGTCGATGAATGGCACAGGCTCAACCCCAACCAGATTCTTACCGGCCGACTCAGCGCTAATGCTAACCCTGATGCGGAACAACTCCAAGGCATGTCCCAGACATTTATTCACGAAGTCTTGCAACTGGCAACTGCTCGCCCAGGAACATTATCCAGGGAAGAACGCATCGCTGCCTTAGAACGGGAACTTTACGCTCTACGCCGCCCAGCGGAAGTCTTTGACGGTATCAAGATCCCTCATGCTAAGGGATATCAACCAGTTCCCCCTAAAGCCGCTAATGACTCTGCCGCTACCAGTTCTCCTGCCAGTACCCCTGTCGCTAATGAATGTCCTCCCTCTGCCTCCGCTACCAGTACCGCTAAAGTCCCAGAGCCGCCAGTTGTTAACCATGTTCCCACGGTCGATCCCCCAGTCCACCCCTATTCCAGTATCTCGTCTCGCTACCAGCCTCCGACCAATCAAAACTTTGGCGCTCCTGACAAACGGCCTGACGTTGCTTACCGGAGTACGGCCCCCATCTATGATATCGAACAGTCCAAGCAGGTATTTGACCGGGTTCTTCAGACCAAGCTTACTGTCTCTGTCGGCGAACTCTGTTCCCTCTCTAACGACATCCGGAACCAGTTCAGAAACACCATTACTCCTAAACGGAACGCGCCTCCTAACATCACTGCCTTCCAAGAGTCCACCGATATCATTGACGATGCTCTGCCCTTCTTTTCCCTAAACGAGACCTCCGCTGCCAACCCTCCTCTTACCGACGCCGCTAGAGCCCAAGTCACCTCGATCGACCCAGTGGAAGTGTACATCAAGTCGCTACTGCCTGGTGAGGAGCCGGTTACATTAACGGTCGCTCAGGAATCCCAGTCAATCCGGTCCATCATGCTCTTGGTCGATAACCGTGAGGAAATCGAAAGTATAGCGGATAGCAGCTCCCAAATCATCTCCATGTCTGCTGAGGTTGCTAACTATCTCGGTATCTCCTACAACCCCAGCATCATTCTGAACATGCAGAGCGCTAACGGTACTATGGACAAATCCCTCGGTCTAGCTTGTAATGTCCCTTGCACTGTTGGCGGTATCACCCTGTACCTTCAGATCCACGTCCTGCGCTTGCCCGCTTACAATATCCTGCTTGGTCATCCCTTCGATGTCTTAACCAAGAGTACCGTCGATACACTTAGCGAAATGGAAACCACAATCACGATAACGGACCCCAATACTGGCCTTCGTCGCACCATCCCTACGTTTCCCCGTGGTCAGCACAAGCCACAAAGGGTTCAGCCTAAGTATAGCGCTGGACCGCCCCGTTGCTTTTGCCACCATCCCCACAGTTAGCGACTCTGAGGAAGACTTAGTGGTCGTCCTCGACTATGACCACCAAAAGCACTCCGTTATAGTGCAATCACATACCCCGCTTGATTCCGAAATATTAGAAAACCCAAAAACAGTTTCCGACAATCTCTCTCTTGCCTATCTATATGCGACCGCTAGCGACCTTTCTGAAGCCGTTATCCCGCCGCGCTCTTATTTTGTTTGCACTAGTCTCTCCGATCCCTCTATTCTTGGCCAGGCATCTGGAATGCTCGATACCGTCTCTACCCCTGTTTACGTTAACGTCCCCTTCCCAGCCGTTTATGCCGCCGCCAAGCCAAAATGCAAAGGAGTCCAAGTCAAGAAGAAATATAAGCCTGTCACATTGGGGACCAAGCCCGTTGCTAGCCATGTTAGTGAAGACTTCCAAATCGAATGACATATCCTTGGCGACCCCTTAGCAAACATACCCAAGCTCGATCCTAATCCCCTTCCTTTCTTACTGACCACCCACTTTACCGACGACCGCAAAGCGACTTTCGTTAAGGAACACGATACCGGCTTTCTTACCCAAGATGAGCTTAACGTACTCGTGGACCTTGTCGCTAAGCAACAAAACACATTTGCTTGGGAAGACTCCGAACAAGGTAGCCTTTGACCCGACTTCTTTCCCCCCGTCCACATACTGACTATCCCTCATGTTCCTTGGGTTCAGCACAACCAACCAATACCGCCAGGTCTTGAAAAGGAAATCTGCAAGATCATCCATAGCAAGATCCAAGCGGGCGTTTACAAGCCCTCAAACTCCGCTTACTGGTCGCGCTGGTTCTGTGTCTTGAAGAAAAACGGTAAACTTTGTCTAGTCCACAGCCTCAAGCCGTTAAACCAAGTCACGATCCGCCACTCTGGCGTTCCCCCCTTCCCTGACCACGTTGCCGAATCCTTTGCTGGCCACATTTGCGGCGCTACCCTCGATCTCTATGTTGGCTACGACGAGCGCCTTATCGATCCCGCCTCCCGCAACTTAACGACTTTCCAGACACCGTTTGGCACCCTCCATTTAGTAACGCTCCCGATGGGATGGACTAACGTGGTGCCCATCTTCCACGACAACGTCACTCACATCCTCCAGCCTGAAATCCCCCATAATGCCCTCAGCTTCATCGACAATGTTGGCGTTAAAGGTCCAAAAGACTGGAAACTCGTTAACGGCTCCCCCGCTAAGCATCCCGACAATCCCAACATTTGTCTAGCGCTTTGGGAGTTCTTTGAGCTCCTGAACCGTGTCCTTCAGCGCATGAAATACTGCGGTGGCACTTTCTCCAGTCATAAGCTAGTGCTTTGCGCGCTGACCTTTAAGATCCTTGGCCACATTTGCACTCCTACTGGCCAAGTTCCTGACAAAAACCGTTTAGTGCTATTGGACCGCTGGGGCCCTTGCCAGTCGTTAACCGAAGTCTGCGCCTTCCTAGGCACCATTGGAGTCCTCCGGATGTTCGTTAAGAACTTCGCCCACTGCGCTCATCACCTAACGAAGCTCACCCGTACTGGCGTTCCCTTCAAATTTGGACCCGACCAGCTTAACACCCAGAAAGATCTCGTTAAAGCCTTACACGACGCTAAACCCCTCATTCCCATTGAATACAAATCCGATGATCCTGTGATCTTAGCGGTCGACACTTCCTACATAGCGGTCGGTTTCTACCTTTGCCAGTGCACTACTGGCAATCGCAAGCAACGTTGCTATAACCGCTTCGGTTCCATCACCCTTAACAAACGCGAAGCCCGCTTCAGTCAGCCCAAGCTTGAGCTTTACGGTTTGTACCGAGCCCTGCAGGCGCTATGCATGTACCTCCTAGGCGTTAGGAACCTTATCATCGAAGTCGACGCCCGTTACATTAAAGGTATGCTACAGAACCCTGACATTCAGCCTTCAGCTAGTATGAACTGCTGGATCATGGCCATCCTTATGTTCCACTTCAAGCTCGTACACGTTAAAGGGACCTTTCATGGGCCCGACGGACTTTCGCGACAACCGTTACAGCCTACCGACCCTCCCCCAGACGATACCGACAATGACATCTTCGAAGATTGGATCGATCATATGCACGGATTCATGCACCATGTTCAGTTACCGACCGCCCTCGCCTGCTCCGCCTCTACCATCCCTCGTTTACCCCCACTCGCCCATTACCGTCCGACTCTAACGACATTCATTAACGATACCATTCTCCGTACCGAAGTTTCGATTCCACCTGTTACCGACCCCCTTTCCTATGACAACGTCCCTCGCTCACCCAAGGCCCTTGCTGGCAACAAAAGAGTTCAACTTGTCTGGCAGTGGCTTACCAACTTCAAGCGACCGCCAGACCTTGACGACAAAGCCCTTGCTACTTTCCTTCGCTACGCTAGCGGCTTCTTCCTTGCTAACGGCAAGCTTTGGCGCCGCAATTGTAACGGGGAGCACAAGCTCTTCATAGCGGTTGACTCACGACTTTGCATCCTGCACGCTATGCATGACAACCTCGGACATCACGGTCTGTTTGCTACAAGAGCTGCCCTGCTGGAATGCTTTTGGTGGCCACAGGTAGCGGCCGATATCGTTTGGTACATTCGCTCGTGCCACATTTGCCAAGTCCACCAAACAACCAAAGTCCTCATACCGCCTACCGTCGCTATCCCCGCCGCCTTATTCAGCAAAATCTACATCGACACCATGTTTATGCCGCCTTCGAACAAGTTCAAGTATATCATCCAAGGATGCTGTTTGCTAATCCACTATCCTGAATTCCGCATGCTTGCCCGTGAAAATACCGACGCTATCGCTAAGTGGCTCTTCGAAGACATCATCTGCCGCTGGGGCACCCTTAACAAAATCGTTACCGATAACGGTCCCCCTATCATTAAAGCCGTCGCTTGCCTCGCCAAAAAGTACCACATCAACCACATTCGCATATCCGGTTACAACAAACACGCTAACAGTATCGCCGAACGACCCCACTTTGACGTTCGACAAGCCCTCTTCAAAGCTGTTAACAGAGACCAGTCCAAGTGGAGCTCAGCCGCTTACTCTGTTTTCTGGTCGGAACGCGTTACCATCCGCCGCCGCATGGGTTGCTCCCCTTACTACGCCACTACCGGTACTCATCCCCTATTCCCCGCCGATATCATAGAAGCAACCTACCTCCAGCCACCTCCTGATTCCCTGTTAACGACTACCGACCTCATCGCTCGACGCGCTATCGACCTCCAACGCAGACAAGCTGATCTCGACCGTTTACATGATACCGTCCTTACTGCCCGCCGGTTAGCGGCTCTCCGTTTTGAACAAGAGCACGCTGCTACCATTCGAGACTATGACTTCAAGCAAGGAGACCTAGTATTGATGAGGAATACACGCATTGAAGTCACCCATAACAAGAAGATGCAACCTCGATACTTAGGACCGCTAGTGGTAATCTCACGTAACCGTGGAGGCGCTTACATTCTCTGTGAATTAGATGGATCCATACTCCACCGACCGGTAGCTGCCTTTCGCTTAGTCCCCTATTTTGCCCGCAACCACATCCCTCTCCCTACCGGCGCCTTCGACATCGATACCGACTGTTTAAGAATACTAGAAGAAACCGACTTACTCGATGACGAAGACCCCCTTAATCCCGACAAATCATTAGACAATGCCACTGAAGAAGATTAGAAAACATCATTTCCACTATACACCCCACTCACCATTAAACTCCCCGAAAACCTTAACGGCTCTTGATAAGCCTTATTTCTATTGTTTCGTTTCTATTGTTTCACCTTTACTTACTCCGTTTCTATCCATCATAGACTTTCTTTCTACCTACGCTTTCCGACATACACGCACAACCGTTAAGCCCTCTACTTATTCTTTTTAACTTGTCACCACCGCTCCCCATTTGCCTTTCATTAAAACGCAGTCGTTAAGTGACGTTGCGCAAGCACCATGATGATTTACTGAGCGTTTATCTTATTTTAACCGTTTAATTCCTTCCGCTTCGACCTTTTGCTATCCGTTTGACTTGTCTTCTCTATCTGGCACTTCCCTTTCCTCCGACCGCTATTCTTACCGGTCGACCCATACTCCAAGAAAACTGTTTATTTAAAAAAAAGACCCCTTAAGGGGGCCAGTCTCCAAAAAAGCAATATGACAAAACTAAAAAGAAGAATGTTTTTTTTTAGGGCGCGGGGAGATCGTCATCTGAAGGCAGCTCTCCATCTCCCGACTTCCCCCAGTGCTCCTCCGTCACCCCTGCTTCTGCCTGCCATCCGATGAAGGCGTCACAATCGTCCTGATAGCACGCCAGTGCGCTCCGCGCCCTCTCCAGCAGCCGGTAGCAAGCTTGCGCCACTTGCAAATCGTCCTCCGCTGCCCGCATATCCCTCCCCATCAATCGCCCGACCTCCGCCGCCCTCGCCCGATACCGTTCCAGGTCACCTCTGGGATCGAACGGGAAAGGGACTGGTAGGTCCTCCCCTAGCCATTCGATCTCCTCCTTGTTGATAGTCAGTTGAGGAGGAGCCCCGAACCTCTCCACCTAAGCGAACTTCGTTAGCATTACCGATCCGCCGTTAAGGAACGACAAACTTACCAAGTCCTTTGCTTCCACTTCGCCCATCTTGTCGCCCATCTCCACTTCTGGCGTCTCCAGTTCTACCGGCTCTGCTACCGGTTCAGCCTCCGTTACCGCCGCTCTCGCCTCGAGGGGGGTCACCTCATGAACTTCTTCGACCAAACTCTCCTCATCAGACTCCAAATGGCGCCGTTTGGAGCTCCTCGCCAGCGTTGGTACCTCTTTGTCGCTCGACTCCACTACGGACCGGCTTCTGATGCCAACAGTCCTTACTGGGCCTTTCGTCTTGCCGGTTCCCTCTGCTACCGTCCCCTCTTGTCTTGTTGGCAGGAGGAGCGTTGCCTTCTTAACGGCAGGCTCCCCGCCACCCGCTGCTATCTCTCACTGTCCCTCCAAGTATCACCTCGCCACCCATACCAAAGTGGCCCCCTCTGCCTTCTTCCCCTTGTGGCCCCCACGGCGACCCCTTAGCGACTTCCCCCGTACCAAACAACCTTTGCTGACCTCGTTACAACGGTAGCAAGGCAGGTTGCCGGTCGGAGCAATCTCTTCAGCTCCCGGTCGTTAAACGACGCGGGAACCGCTACCTCCTCATCGCTCCCTTCATCGTCCTCGTTATCTTCGTCCCCAGTGTCCCGCTCCTTGCCCTTCAGCGTCTTCTGCTACCGGCCGTTGTTAATACCTTAGTGGCCAGCAATAAACAAGAAACTTACCTTTGGCACTGTCATCATCCTCGTCCTCGCTCTTGCCTCTGTTGCTGGCCTGGGAGTCTTGGGAGTCTGCGGTAGCGCCGGCGACTCCGCTCCAGCACTACCGGCAGCGCCGCCCTGCCAACTCGACCCCTCACCCCTGTCCTCCCTCGTCCTTGTAGCGGCCGCTGCCATCGGATCCTTCAGTGGGTGCTGGAAAAAGAACTGCTCATCAAAAGACAGTTCTGAAAATAACTAAAAGATACCTTAACGGACGCTGCTAAGTCAGTAGCAGCACCGTTAGCGCTTACCATCATGGGCTCCGCAGTCACGTCCTTGACCTCCAATTCTCCTGCTGGCCGCTCGCCCTTAACGCAAGCATTAGCATACCGGACAAGACATTAACAAGCGAAAAAGACTTACGAAGTGCTGGTCGAACAGCCTCATCCAGGCCTCTCCCTTGTACTGGGTGTATAGCACCCGGCACTCCTCCCCTACCGCCTCCTGCTCCATCCACGTAATCCCGCTGTCGCCTGCCAACTCAAACCAGTGCAGGTACGTCGACAAAATTGATGTAGCTGCCACCTGAGGGTTGGTCACGAGCAGCGCACGCCCCATCAATAGGACCTTTGGCGCTTTTTCCAAGAAGTCCTGCGCCGCCGCCAGGCGCGCAAAAGAAGCCGCGTAGCTGAAGAATGCGGGAGTTGACATAGTAGTGCTGAAACAATGAAGTCCAAGGGACTGCTGGAGTTTATTTATGATCTTTTGGTATGGCGCACGGACCAGGACCCCCCGCACGGACCATGCTTAACGATCACGAGACTTCGAGGATTTTCCTTTGACTGGGGACAGTCAGTTTTTCAGTCAAGGGGAGATGATACGACCTGGTCAGCGCTGGCCACCCCACACCAACAAGTTGAACCAAGCACGTGACCTCAGCATGTGACCGCTACTGACCGACCGCTAACGACACCGACTGTTACCGATCTTTCCCTTAATGACCCAGCCGACCTTGTGACACTCCAGGCCCCTCTCTATGGCCCCTGGCATGCATTATCACATGCATCCGCTATGCTTACTATCTCTTACCGGTTTCCCCTTTTATTGCCCTACTCCCGACATGCACTACTACATTATCACATGCAACCGCTACGCTTACTACCTATTACCGGTTTCCCCTTTTATCTATCACCTTATGTACCTATAAATACCGCCCTGTCAGTAGCTACAAATCATCGAATCGTACCAGAGTCTAGTCCCCACCTCAGACTACGCTTAAGATCTCGTTCACGCTCTTGCTTTGTTAACGGCTGATTTGGGATTACCCAGTCCAGTCTACTTTGCCCCTCGCGCTTAGCCTGACAGTATTGTTGGACTAGCACTCGTCGCCTTTGTTAAGCACCATACGGGTGCACTCGCTCCGCTTTTGTTAAGCACCATACAGGTGCCCTTGTTTCGCCTTCATTAAACGCTAGCGCTTACAGCTAGCGGCTCGTATATTCCCATTAACTCTTCCGCTATTCCTTAATGACCTTTTGGGTCTTTGACAGATTTCTCCCTTAGCGACGGTTTGGCACAGACACTAGCGGCCGCACCATTATCTCTTACCGTTCTCTCACACTTCCTTACCGACTCCTCTCACACATCACCTTACCGGGTTTCTGGGACTTTGCTTGACTCCTCTCACACACAACTAACGCTACTGCTTGCTAGCTATCCCTATCTAGCTGGTCTTGTTGGTTGTTTCCTGCACGGCAGCTAGGCGGCAAGTCAGCGCATCAGCACCACAGAAGCAGGTGGCGTTGTGACGTGCCGACGGTTCGTGGGAGGAATGTTGCGGAACGTTATGTGATGGCCAGGATGCCAGGGTTCCGGGTGTGTCCGGTGACAGGGAAGCCTTGGGGTGACGTGTCGGCCGGGATGCCGGGGTTCGGTGATGGCTGGGGATCTGTTCGGAGATGGCCGCGGGTGTTGCCAGTGCAGCGTTGGGAGGTTGTTGGCAGTTCCGGAGGTGTGCGAGGGGTGCGGGGGAGGTGTGTGTCGGGGCTGGGGCAGCGTGTGGGGGTCCGGAGATGGCGGGGTCATGACATTACCCCCCCTTCAGCGTCGAGACCCTTCGAGATGGGGGCCGCGGTGGTGGTGTCATGGGAATTCAAACCCAAAGTTAGTGCTGGCACAGAAGCCCTTGGAATTGAAGTCGAAGTTGTACGGCAGCCGTCCGGGGCATGCTCCAGAGGGAAATAAAAGTGGAGGGCTCACCGCGACTTGTTCTCCATCTTCCTATGTCTTCACCCAGTTCCTCTTCCGGTTTGCCTACTCCTCCCCCCTCCGATGACTTCCGGGTCTGGGTCTGGCAGCAGTACCAGGATTGCAGGGCCTCGTACGATCATCGCTGGCAGGAGTGCAAGCTGTCGGTGATGGTTCGTCGGCGTGAGTGGTGTTTGTCTGGTGGTGTTGTCCGTGCTGACGAGGTTCTCCAGAGGTCAACTTGCAGACCCCCGGGGCTGGCCCTTCGCGGTCGGCACTTCCTGCAGCCCCCTCCGTGGCTCCTCCTGCTGCTCTGGTTGCCCCCGTTGGGCGTCGGGTGCCTCAAGAGGCTGTGACTGCGGAGCATCTTGCAGACGCATTGGCTTGGGTCCGGGGTCCCCCGACTCTCGAGTGGTGTCAGTGTCATGACCCCGCCATCTCCGGACCTCCATACGCTGCCCCGGCCCCGACACACACCTCCGCCGCACCCCTTGCGCACCTCCGGGACTGCCAACAACCTCCCAATGCTGCACCAGCAACACCTGTGGCCATCTCCGAACAGACCCCGGTCCATCACCAAGCCCCGGCATCTCAGCCGACATGTCACCCCAAGGCTTCCCTGTCACCGGACACACCCGGACCCCCGGCATCCCGGCCATCACATAACATTCCGCAACATTCCTCCCATGAACCGCCAGCACGTCACAATGCCACCTGCTTCTGTGGCGCCAAGGGGCGCCACCACCACACACCGTGACCGCCAGCCCGTCCGACATAAGCCCGCCGTAACCCACGCCAGCACGCCCCGACCACTATCACGACCCCGGGGCTGGGAGCCAGTCCGGGGACTTAGCTGGAGGAATCAGATGTCCCAGTCCCGGCTAGAATCCTACCTGGGACTTAGCAGGAGGGTGGTACAGAAACCATAGGGTAGCATACAAGTCAAGTAGTCTTGATATTAACCGTAGTTCTCCGTATTTCCGTGTCTCTGTCTCTGTCTCTGTCTCTATCCCAATCTCAATCTATTCTCTTGCCTCTCTCTCTCTCCGGTCTCATCTCTCGTCTCTCGTCTCTTGTCTCTTGTCTCCGTGCCTTGTTCCATTCCGTGACTCATTTCTCCTTTCCGTTTCTTTCTCCGTCTCCATCCCTATCGTCCGTATCTCTTCTCTCTTCATCCTGGTCTCCTAACCAACACACCCCGCCCATTCCGTACCTACTCCCCCCGTTCCGAACCTACTCCCACCCCAATCCGTACCACTCTCCC
>QGOB01002134.1:0-24356 GCA_003313055.1 Termitomyces sp. MG145 | reverse complement strand
GCAACTGCATCGACATCGGATTCTTCTCCGGCGTCGCGAGGCCTCCAAAATTCGGCGGCAACGCCCCCAACGACCCAATCACACCTGCTCTAGGCTGGGCCAACGCGGTCCGCGCATGCATATCGGTGTCAAAGTCAACGGGAGGTGTGGGATCTCTTACACGCATCACTTCATTCTCCTTATCATCTTCTTCCCCATATTCGCTAAACCTGACACCCTCACCCGACCTCACCTCCTTATCCCGATGCGTCGTAATAAAGATTGATATCTATCTCACACGAATCAAAATCCCATCTTAAGACAATAAAATGAAAAAGAAAGAAAGAAAACAAGACTCGCCCTCCTGTAGCAGTGAAAATAAAAATAAAAATATCCTCTTCCTCGGATCAACCGCACCGACCGCAACGTTCGTCGGCACGAGGACGGCGAGGCTGCTGTCCCCGCCGTAGAGGTTCTCGGCAAATTGAAGGAATAATTATGTTTAGTGCCGATCTTGAAGCTGAGCAGTCACATCCGCACACCCAACCATAACCTCGTCAAGAAGCAACTGCATCGACATCGGATTCTTCTCCGGCGTCGCGAGGCCTCCAAAATTCGGCGGCAACGCCCCCACACCTGCTCTAGGCTGGGCCAACGCAGTCCGCGCATGCATATCGGTGTCAAAGTCAACGGGAGGTGTGGGATCTCTTACACGCATCACTTCATTCTCCTTCCCCATATTCGCTAAACCTGACACCACACCCCTCACCCGACCTCACCTCCTTATCCCGATGCGTCGTAATAAAGATTGATATCTATTTATGCAGTCATGGTCAAATGGGCAGATCCTCCATACAGATGTGAGAGCACATTCATGCAGATCTCTTGTTGCAGGAGTTCCATAGGATCTCCTTCTTGCACACAATGCATAGGGACCAGACAATGTGTCGTATCCTTGAAATTGATGTGGAGGACATAGTAAACCACCTTCCTAAGGATGACAGGAATTGGTTGCCTGTTCCTCTTCCCTTGTGCATGTCTCCCATGTTAGGATGCACATGCTGTTTATTGATGCTGCTTTTGATAGTGGCATTGTTCACCTCTTTTGGTAAGATGCCACATTAAATCCTGACTGAGTATAGGCCAATTGGCTATACAAGCATTTGCAGATATTGTTATAAGGAGAAGTCTGTATATTGGTGCAAGCAAGAATGAGGTTTGGATGTAACTGGCAAATTAGGCATTGGAAATGGGGCAGTTAATCTTGGTGAGATGTTTCTTGAGAACTACAAGATTGGTGAGGTGCATACATGTGTCAATTTCACCATTTTTGATGAACCAAGCATTTTGTAGGCAGACAAGTAGATCCATCTCAAACATTGCCCCTTTATTGCCATGGATTGTGATAAGCTTGTTCCAGACAGTGGCTGCTGTGAGTTCATCCTTAACTTGGTGGGAAGTTGACTGATCTATGGTGCCATAGCTTATTTCCTGAACTTGGGCCTTCCTTTTTCAGCCAGTCTTCCAATGCATCTTCATGTTCTTTGACCTCCTTATCTGATAGCAGCAATAATGACTTATCATCACAATAAAAGTGTAAGGGGACGATCACATTCCATGATCTCCGACTCTAGTTCCAGCTTAGTCATACATATTACATTTCTCTAGTTTATGGACTGACCACCGGGGCCCAGCCCCTGCTCCCTCCCATCATCATTAGTCAACTCGGCTGAGTCATTCGACTTCTATTCCCTTTGATGTATTGATTGAGTAATCTTGCTAACATACTGGAGCCTGCTTACCACATATAGCATTAGTCATAGCATAGCCACCAATGTAGTATATAAGCTGGTCTGTAGGATAGAATATTCTCAGATCAATCAATAGCAGTGTCTTCAGGCCTATCCATTGACCGACTGTCTGCTTCCTTAGTGTTGTCCTTGCTCACTTGCACCGTCACTTGTGTTTGCTTGCCTACTGCCTCTGCCTGCCTGCCATTTGGCTCACTTGTCGCCACCCTTGCTGATACGACCCAGTCAGTGCTGGCTGCCTGACACCAACAAATTGAACCAAGCACGTGACATCAGCATGTGACCACTACTGACTGACTGCTAACGACACCAACCATTACTGACCACTGCCTTAACAGCCAAGCCGACCTTTGACAATCCAGCCCCCTTTATGGCCCCTGACTAGTGACCGACAATTGATCGTAACTGCATTACCAATGACCCAACAATTGTAAAATTATTTTCACTTACAATTTTCTTTCTTGATCTACTTACAATTTTCCCATATTACTTACAATTTTCCTATTCAATAGCAGCCCCCAACATGGGCTATCACATGTAACCGCTACACTTACTATCTCTTACTGGTTTCCCCTTTTATTACCTTGCATACCTATAAATACTGCTCTGTCAGTAGCTAAACATCATTGAATTGTATCAGAGTCTAGTTCCCACTTCAGACTATGCTTCAGATCTCTTTCTTGCTTTTGCCTCATTACCGACTGATTTAGGTTTACACAGTCCAGTCTCCCTTTGTTTGCTCGCTCAGCTTAACAGTATTGTTAAACTTAGCACTTGTTGCCTTTGTTACGCACCATACAGGCACCCTCATTTTGCCTTTGTTAAGCACCAATATGGGTGCCCTAGTCAAGCCTTTGTTAATGCTAGCACCTACAGCTAGCAACTTGTATATCTCCGATTAACTCCTCCTATATTTCTTAACGACCTTCTGGGTCTCCACAGATCTCCCAAAACTGCTGCAAGACAATAACTGCCATACCGTTATCTCTTACTGTTGCCTCACTTCCTTACTGACTTTGACTTCACAACTCCTTACCAGGTTTCTGGGACCTTGCTTGACTCCTCTCACACACACACACGTAATGCTACTACTTGCTAGCTATCCCTATCTAGCCAGTCTTGTTGGTTGTTTCCTGCATGGCAGCTAGGCGGCAAGTCAGCGCATCATTTTGGAGCCCACTGCAAGGGGTTCTATAGCAAAATCCCACCGGAAACTCACCTCCAGGCTAAAAACCGCTTACGTCTCGTTACCAAATCTTCGCTCCCCATTATCCCTTTTGATATACCCCCTGCTTTGTCGTTAACACCCTTAACAACTCTGCCTCGTAACCTTGAAGAGGAACTTGCTACTGCTAGGGAACTTCTCGACGTTAACAAACTCCTAGAGAACTTCCCAGACCATCACATCGACAACTTCCTTGATGCACCGCTACCTCCATTATCTCCCAATCCCTACTCCCCAGTTCAACCCACCACACCTTTACCAACACCCGTTAGCCCTACCGCCATGGGTGACGCCCATCTTTCATGTCATATGCCACCCTGCAATGACTCTACCACACTTAAATGGGATGAGAGTTGCCCTCAAGAGCTTGCCCAGTACTTCTGCGAGCTCAAGTATCTCTTAGCGGACTGTGCCATTGACAACAATAACCAAAAAAGAAATACACCGCTTGGTACATATCATATGACACTGCGGAGACCTGGCTTGGCTTGCCAGAATTTAGCGACCATACCTATGCCAAGTGGAAAACAGCGGTCTTTTGTTTATACCCTGGCGCTGAGGAATCTGCTCATTACACTCTTCAGGATCTTGAGTGACTCGTTAACCGGACCTTCTCTGCCAGTATCACTACTCTTGGACACTTCTTGGACTACTATAGGGAGTTCCAGCGCCTGGTGCGTTGGCTCCTGGCTAAAGGCAAAATCTACCAAAATGAGGAATACCGTTTATTCCAGCAAGGCATACCGACTTTGTTATGGTCCAAACTCATCTGCCATTTAGAAATCACCCTTCCCAATCATCACCCGGAGGACCCCTATGAGGTAGACCAAGTCTTTGAAGCTGCCAAATGGGTTCTGAAGGGTACCGACACTGCCACAACTTCAAAAAAGCTAATGACTGCTAACACTAAGACCCCCACCGTTAACAACACTGCACCTGTACCAACCATGATCATTAAAAAGGAACCTCTTGACATTACCGCTGCCGCTATTGTTAATGCTCTCGCATGCATGGAGGAAAAGATGGCTGCATTGACTGCCGGACAGCTCTCAGTCCCGTGCCTCTCAACCTCCTAGCAACAGCTGCCACTTCTGTGGCGAAACCGGTCACACTATGGTACAAGGCAATTGCCTTAAGCTGGAAAGCTTCATCAGTCAAGGCAAGATCCATCGGAACCACAAAGGCAAAGTCGTCTTACTGTCTGGCGCTATGATCCCCAACTACATCGGCAAACGGCTCTACATGGAACGCATCAACGAATGGCACAGGCTCAACCCCAACCAGCTTCTTACCAGCCACCTCAGCTCCAAGGCATGTCCCAGACATTTATCCACGAGGTCTTGCAACTGGAAACCGCTAGCCCAGGAACGTTATCCAGGGAAGAACCCATCACTGCCTTAGAATGGGAACTTTACGCTCTACACCACCCAGTGGAAGTCTTTGATGGTATCGAGATCCCTTGCGCTAAGGGATATTGACCAGTTCCCCCTAAAGCCGCTAATGACTCTGCCACTGCCAGTTCCCCTGGCATTAACAAACAATCTGTTCCTACCAGCTCTTCCTCCGCTAACGAACGATCAGTCCCTGCCAGTCCTCCTGTCACTAATGAACGTCCTGCCTCTGCCTCTGCTACCAGTACCGCTAAAGCCCCTGAGCCCCCAGTCATTAACAGCATTCCCACGGTCAATTCCCCAGTTCACCCTTATTCCGGTATCTTGTCTCGCTATCAGCCTCTGACCAATCAAAACTTTGGCGCTCCAGACAAATGCCCTGATGCTGCTTACTGGAGTACGGCCCCCATCTACGATATCAAACAGTCCAAGCAGGTATTTGACCGGGTTCTTCAGACCAAGCTTACCGTCTCTGTCAGCAAACTCTGCTCCCTCTCTAACAACATCTGGAACCAGTTCAGAAACACCATTACGCCTAAACAAACTGCGCCTCCTAACATCACCACCTTCCAAGAATCCACCGACATCCTTGATGACATGCTGCCCACATTTTCCCTTAACAACACCCCCACTACCGACTCTCCACTTACCGATGCTGCCAGAGCCCAGGTCACTATGATAGATCCCGTGGAAGCATACATCAAGTTGTTACTGCCTGGCAAAGAACCGGTTACATTAATGGTTGCCCAGGAATCTCAGGCAATATGGTCCATCATGCTCTTGGTTGATAATTGCGAGGAAATTGAATGTATAGTGGATAGCGGCTCCCAGATCATCTCCATGTCTGCTGAAGTCGCTAACTATCTCAGCATCTCTTACGACCCCAGCATCATTCTGAACATGCAGAGTGCTAACGGTACTATGGACAAATCTCTCAGCCTCGCTCGTAACATCCCTTGCGCCGTTGGCGGTATCACGCTGTACCTTCAGATCCATGTCCTACGTTCCCCCGTTTACAATATCCTGCTCAGCCGCCCCTTTGATGTCCTTACCAAGAGTACCGTCGACACCCTTAGCGAAACGGAAACTACGTTTCCCCGCAGTCAGTACAGGCAACAGAAGGTTCAGCCCAAGTATAGTGCCAGACTGCCCCATTGCTTTTGCCACCACCCTCACGGTTAACAACTCTGAGGAAGACTTAGCGGTTGTCCTCAATTACGACCACCAAAAGCACTCCGTTACAGTGCAATCACATACCCCGCTCGATTACAAGATACTAGAAAACCCAAAAACAGTTTCTGACAATCTCTCTCTTGCTTATTTATATGCGACCGCTAGCGACCTTACCGAGACCGTTATCCCACCGCACTCTTACTTTGTTTCCACCAGTCTCTCTGATCCCTTGATTCTTGGCCAAGCATCTGGAATGCTTGATACCCTCTCAGCCTCCGTTTACATTAATGTCCCCTTCCCGGCCGTTTACGCCGCCGCCGAACCAAAATGCAAAGGAGTCCAAGTCAAGAAGAAATACAAGCCAGTCGCGTTGAAGACCAAGCCCATCGCTAGCCAGGTTAGCGAGGACTTCCAAATTGAACGACACATCTCTGGCGACCCCTTAGCAAACATACTCAAGCTCAATCCTAATCCCCTTCCCTTCTTACCGACTCCTCATTTTACCAAAGACTGCAAAGCAACTTTTGTTAAGGAACATGATACCGGCTTTCTTACCCAAGATGAGCTTAACGTACTCGTAGACCTTGTCGCTAAGCAGCAAAACGCATTTGCTTGGGAAGACTCCAAAAGAGGTAGCCTACAACCCAACTTCTTCCCCCCTGTTTGCATACTGACCATCCCTCACATCCCTTGGGTTCAGCACAACCGACCAATACCACCAGGCCTCAAAGCATAGCAAGATCCAAGCAGGCATTTACAAACCCTCAAACTCTGCTTACCGGTCCTGCTGGTTTTGTGTCTTGAAGAAAAACGGTAAACTTTGCTTAGCCCACAGTCTTGAGCCGTTAAACCAAGTCACGATCTGCCACTCTGGAGTTCCCTCTTTCCCTGAACACGTTGCCGAATCCTTTGCTGGCCACATTTGCAGCGCTACCCTTGACCTCTATGTTGGCTATGACAAACGCATTATTGACCCCGCTTCCTGCAACTTAACGACATTCCAGACACTGTTTGGCGCTCTCCATTTAGTAACGCTACCAATGGGATGGACTAACGCTGTGCCCATCTTCCATGACGAGGTCACCCACATCCTCCAGCCTGAAATCCCCCATAATGCTCTCAGCTTCATTGACAACGTTGGTGTTAAAGGCCCGAAAGACTGGAAACTCGTTAATGGCACTCCTGCTAAGCATCCCGACAACCCCACCATTTGTTTAGCACTTGGGGAGTTCTTTGAACTCCTGAACCGTGTCCTTCAGCGGATGAAGTACTGCGGTGGTACTCTCTCTGGCCATAAGCTAGTCCTTTGCATGCCTACCTCCAAGATCCTTGGCCACGTATGCACCCCTAACGGCTGAGTTCCTGACAAAAGCCGTTTAGCGCTATTGGACCGCTGGGGCCCTTGCCAGTTGTTAACCAAAGTCCGCGCTTTCTTAGGTACTGTTGGAGTCCTCTGGATGTTCGTTAAGAACTTTGCCCATCGCGCCCATCACCTAACGAAGCTCACCTGTACCAGAGTTCCCTTTGAATTTGGACCCGACCAGCTTAACGCTCAGAAGGACCTCATCAAGGCCTTGCACGACGCTAAACCCCTTGTTCCTATTGACTACAAATCTGACAACCCTGTTATCTTAGCGGTCAACACTTCCTACATAGCAGTCGGTTTCTACCTTTGCCAGTGCACTACCGACAATCGCAAACAACGTCGCTATAACCGTTTTGGTTCCATCACCCTTAACAAACTTGCTTCAGTCAGCCCAAGCTTGAGCTTTATGGTCTGTACCGAGCCTTGCAGGTGCTACGCATGTACCTCCTAGGTGTTAGGAACCTTATTATCAAAGTCGATGCCCGCTACATTAAAGGTATGCTGCAGAACCCTGACATTCAGCCCTCAGCCAGTATGAACTGCTGGATCATGGCCATCCTTATAGTCCACTTTGAGCTCATACATGTTAAAGGAACCTTCCATGGACCCGATGGACTCTCACAACAACCGTTACAGTGTACCAACCCTCCCCCAGATGATACCAACAACAACGCCTTCGAAGATTGGGTTGACCATATGCACGGATTTATGCACCATGTTCAGTTACCGACTGCCCTTGCCCCCTCAGCTTCTACTGACCCTCATTTACTCCCATTTGCCCATTACCTTCCGACTCTAGCAACATTCGTTAACGACAACATGCCCCTTACCAGAGTCTTGATCCCACCCGTTACCGACCCCCTTTCCTATGACAATGTCCCTTGCTCCCCCAAAGCTATTGCCAGCAACAAAAGAATTCAACTTGTTAAGCAGTGGCTTACTGACTTCAAGCAACTGCCAGGCCTTAACAACAAGGCCCTCGCTACCTTCCTTTGCTATGCTAGCGGCTTCTTCCTCGCTAACGGCAAACTTTGGCAATGCAATCATAATGAAGAACACAAGCTCTTCATACCAACTGACTCACAACTTTGCATCCTACATGCTATGCATGATGACCTTGGACATTGCGGTCTGTTTGCTATGAGAGCCGCCCTGCTGGAGTGCTTCTGGTGGCGACAGGTAGCGGCCGATATAGTTTGGTACATCCACTTGTGCCACATTTGCCAAGTCCACCAAATGACCAAAGTCCTCATACCGCCTACCGTCGCTACCCCTGCCGCTTTATTCAGCAAAATCTACATCAACACCATGTTCATGCTGCCTTCAAACAAGTTCAAGTATATCATCCAAGGACGCTGTTCATTAATCCATTATCTCAAATTCTGCATGCTTGCCTGCGAAAATACCAACACTATTGCTAAGTGGCTCTTTGAAGACATCATCTGTTGCTGGGGCACCCTTAATGAAATCGTTACCAATAACGGTCCCCCCATCATTAAAGCCATTGCTTACATCACCAAGAAGTACCACATAAACCATATTCACATATCTGGTTACAACAAGTGCGCTAATGGTATTGCTGAACGACCTCATTTCAACATTAGACAAGCCCTCTTCAAAGCCGTTAACGGAGACCAGTCCAAGTGGAGCTCAGCTGCTTACTCAGTCTTCTGGTCAGAACACGTTACCATCCGCCACTGCATGGGCTGTTCCCCTTACTACGCCGCTACCGGTACACATCCCTTGTTCCCCGCCGACATCGTAGAAGCGACCTACCTCCAGCCACCTCCCGATTCCTTGTTAACGACTACCAATCTCATCGCCCAACGCGCCATTGACCTCCAACGCAGACAAGCCGATCTCAACTGTTTACACAATACAGTCCTTACTGCCCGCCACTTAGCCGCTATTTGTTTCAAACAAGAACATGCCGCTACAATTTGAGACTATGACTTCAAGCAAGGAGACCTAGTGTTGATGAGGAATACGCAAATTGAAGTCACTCATAACAAGAAGATGTGACCTCAATACCTAGGGCCGTTAGTGGTAATATCACAAAACCGGGGAGGCGCTTATATTCTCTGCAAACTGGATGGACCAGTACTCCACCGACCGGTAGCCGCCTTTTGCTTAGTCCCTTACTTCACTCGCAAACACATACCCCTCCCTACCAATGCCTTTGACATCGATACCAACCGTTTAAGAATATTAGAAGAAACCAACTTACTCAATGATGAAGACTCCTTTAATCATGACAAATCATTGGACAATGCCATTGAAGAAGACTAGAAAACACCGTTTACACCTGTCCACCCCACTCACAGTTAAAAATCCCAAAACCTTAACCGCTATCGATAAGCCCTTGTTTCTATTGTTTCGTTTCCCTCTTCTTCTTACTTACTCCATTTCTATTCATTGTAGACTTTCTTTCTACATACACTTTCCGACATACACACCTACCATTAAGCCCTCTATTTATTCTTTCTAACTTGTCACCACCGTTCCCTATCTGCCTTTTGTTAAGACGCAGTTGTTAAGCGACGTTGCGCAAGCGCCATGATGATCTACTGAGCGTTTACTTTTTCAAACCGTTTAATTTTTTCACTTCGACCTTTCATTATTTGTTTCATTTTTTTCAGACCATTATCTTACCAGTTGGTCCAGACTCCAAGAAATTGTTTATTTAAAAAGACCCCTTAAGGGGGTAAGTCTGCAACAAAGATAAAACAAAACTAAAATAAATATTTTTAGGAGCTGTCGGAGGTGAAGTCGTCGTTGGTTGGGATTGGCGGATTGCCTAATTCCCCCCAATATTCCTCTGTCACCCCCACCTCCAACTGCCATGCAATAAAAGCATTGCAGCTGTCCTGGTACCGTAAAAGGGCACCCCGCGCCCGCATCAACAAGCTAAATTGAGCCCGTGCCACCCAAAGATTGTTCTCTGCTGCTGCCAGCTCCCTCCCCATCAGCCAGCAGATCTCTGCTGCCCTCGACCAGTACTGCTCCAAGTTGCCCTGGGGATCAAAGGGGACTGGGACTGGCAGGTCCTTGCCCAACCATTGGATCTCCTTCTCCTCAACGGTTGGTTGAGGAGGAGTTCCAAAGTCTGATGGCTGAATGAGGTCATTAATACTAATGAACAGTTGCTAAGGAAAGGTCACTTACCAACTTCCTTGTTGTCTCCTGGCCTGTTCCCTCTGCCATCTTGATCTCAGGGGTCTCCATCTCTACCGGCCTGACAGTAACAAACCAACCGTTAGCGAAAGCTGCAAAGTCTAGCAAGTCAGCCACTTTCCAACTGCTGCTGGGACCTGCTACTGGCCCTGTCTCCTCAGGCACTCCGCTGCCGCCTAAGCTCTGCTCAATGGCCTTTGCCACCGCCGCTCTCTCCTCTGCAGGAGTCGCCTCTTGCGACCCTTTGGCCACCCCTTCGTCACCCAACTCTATCCAGCGCTGTTTGGACCCCTTTGCAGGAGTCAGGACCTTCTTGTCCTCGCTCGACTCCACTACGGATCGACTCTTTATGCCAACAGTCCTTACCAGCCCCTTCCCCTTGCCGGTTCCCTCTGCTACCATCCCCTCCTGCCTCGTTGGCAGGAGGAGTGTTGCTTTCTTAATGGTGGGTGTCCCGCCACCCGCCGCTATCTCCTGCTGACCCTCCAAGAACTTCCTGGCAGCCTTCACCAAGGCCACATCCTCTGCCTTCTTTCCCTTGTGTCCTCCACACTGGCCCCATGATGACTGCCCATGTGCCAAGCAGCCCTTGCTGGCCTCGTTGCACCAGTAACAGGGAAAGGTACCCATGGGACCAACACCCCTCTGGGGTCGTTAATGGCCCAGCAGCCATCACACTAATGGCAGAGTCGTTAAGACAAGCAGTGATAGGCAGGACCAGCAGAGAAACACTTACCGCCCCAACTTGTTCTCGGAACGCTGCCCTAGCAGCCAGTGCCGCTAGCTTCCTCTCCTTCCACCCAACTCTTTCCCCTGCACCTGCCCCCATATCAAGAACTGTCGAGGGCAAGCACCCATGCAGCAACTTCTTCAGTTCCCAGTTGTTAAACAACTTGGGAACTGTAATCTGTGGACAAAAGCAAGGACTGTTAAGCTAATAGGCCGCTAAGCTGCAGGAGACCTTACCTCTTCATCACTCCCATTGTTGCTTATTGCTGCCCGTTTCCTGCCTTTGCCCTTCTTTGGAATCTAACAGAACCATTAACGCTTAATGGTTGCAAAACCAAAAGATTTTTCTTACCGGTTCCTCGTCCTTGTCATCATCCTCTCCTGCATGCTCTTTGCCCTTCAGGGACCGCTGTTAATGGCCGCCGTTAATACTTTGCCAACCAAAACAAAACCGCAGAGCTTACCTTGGGAATCGTCATTGTTTGTGGCCTTGTACCGGCCCCCTGTGTTGGAGTCTTCAGAGGGCGACTCTGCTCCTGCGTTACTGGCCGACTCTCCCTGCCAACTCGACCCCTCACCCCTGTCCTCCCTTGTCCTTGTACCAGCTGATGCCAGTGGATCCTTAGGAGGGTGCTGAAAGAAGAATTTCTCATCAAAAGAAAGTTCATCAAACAGCTAGGAATACCTTAACAACATTGCTAAGTCCATAGCAACACCGTTAACGCTTACCACCATCAGTTCTGCTGTCACGTCCTCCACCTCCATCACTCCGGCTGGGTGCTCACCCTTAATGCAACCATTAGCCCACTGAAAAACACCATTAAGGAATGAAGAAACTTACAAAATGTTGGTCAAAAGGCCACATCCAGGCCTCCTCCTTGTACTGGGCATATAATGCCTGGCACTCCTCGCCTACTGCCTCCTGCTCCGCTCCCGCTGGCTGACGTGAACCAATGCAGGTAGGTTGACAAGATCAACGTAGCCGCTGCCTGAGGGGTTGGTCGGGAGCAGCGTGCGCCGCATCATTAGGACCTTGGGCGCTTTCTCCAAGAAGTCTTATGCCGCTGCCAGGTGCGCAAAAGAAGCAGCGTATCCGAAGAAAGCAGGAGTCGACATGATAGAAAAAGCTGGGATGATGAAGTCCAAAGAGTGGCTGGAATTTATTTATGGTTTTTACGGTATGGTGCATGGACCAAGACCCCCCCGCACAGACCACAATTAATGATCACGGGACTTCAACAATTTTCCTTTGACTGGGGACAGTCAGTTTTTCAGTCAAGGGGAGATGATATGACCCAGTCAGTGCTGGCTGCCCGACATTGACAAGTCAAACCAAGCACGTGACCTCAGCACGTGACCACTACCGACCGACTGCCAACGACACTGACCATTACCAACAATTGCCTTAATGACCAGGCCAACCTTGGACAATCCAGCCCTCTCTACAGCCCCCAACTGGTGGCCAACAATTGATTGTAACTGCATTACCGATGACCCCCCAGTCATAAAATTATTTTCACTCACAATTTTTCTTATTCAATCTACTTACAATTTTCTCATATTACTTACAAATTTTCTACTCAATAGTGGCTCCTGACATGCACTATCACATGCGACCGCTACGCTTACTATCTCTTACCGGTTTCCCCTTTTATTGTCTTACCTACCTATAAATACTGCCCTGTCAGTAGGTAAACATCATTGAATCGTACCAGAGTCTAGTCCCCATTTCAGACTACGCTTCTCACTTGCTTTTTGTTGGCACCAAAACCTTAATGGCTTTCTGTGAAGCCAAGCTTGTGCCCCTCCATCTAGATCCCATTCTCACTCCTACTTCGTTAATGGCTGATTTGGGTTTACTCAGTCCAGTCTCACTTCATTTGCCCATTCAGCTTAACAGCCTTGTTAAACTTAGCACTCGTTGCCTTCACTACGTGCCATATGGGCACCTTTGTTTTGCCTTCGTTAAGCACCATACAGGTGCCCTAGTCAAGCCTTCATTAATGCTAGCACCTATGACTAGCGACTTGTATATTTCCGTTAAATCTTACATTTCTTAACGACCTTCTGGGTCTTTACAGATCTCTCATCCCACGACAATTCGGTAGCGACACTAACGTCCACACCACTATCTCTTACTGCTCTCGCTCACTTCCTTACCAACCCCGACATCACAACTCCTTACCGGGTTTCTGGGACTTTGCTTGACTCCTCTCACACACACACGCGTAACGCTACTACTTGCTAGCTATCCCTATCTAGCTGGTCTTGTTGGTTGTTTCCTGCATGGACTACGCTCTATGTTGCCCCATGGAAGTCTTCAACAGTATTGAGATCCCTCACGCTAAGGGATATCAACCGGTTCCACCTAAAGCCGCTAACAACTCTGCCCCCACTAGTTCCCCAGCTGCTAATGAACAACCTGCCCCAGCCCCCTCTACCAGTACCGCTAAAGCCCCTGAGCCTCCTGTCGTTAACAACATCCCCACGGTCAATCCCCCTGTTCACCCCTATTCTGGCATCTTGTCTTGCTATCAGCCCCCAACTAATTGAAACTTTGGTGCTCCAGACAAGCGACCTGACCCTGCTTACCCTACAACATCAAGCAGTCCAAGCAAGTATTCAACTGGGTACTCCAGACCAAGCTTACCATCTCTGTTGGCAAACTTTGCTCCCTCTCTAACGACATCTGGAACCAGTTCAGAAACACCGTTATGCCTAAATGAACTGTACCTCCTAACGTTACCGCTTTCCAAGAGTCTACCAACATCCTCAACAAGGCTCTGCCTTCATTTTCCCTTAACAACACCCCTGCTACCGACTCTCCGCTTACTGATGCCACTAGAGCCCAAGTCACCTCAATAGATCCTGTTGAAGCATATATCAAGTCACTACTGCCCGGCGAGGAGCCGGTTATGTTAACGGTCACTCAGGAATCCCAGGCTATTTGGTCCATCATGCTCTTTGTCAATAACTGCAAAGAGATTGAATGTATAGCAGATAGCGGCTCTCAGATCACATCTCCATGTCTGCAGAAGTCGCTAACTATCTTGGCATATTCTATGACCCCAGCATCATTCTGAACATGCAGAGTGCTAACTGTACTATGGACAAATCTCTCGGTCTAGCTTGTAACGTCCCTTGCACTGTTGGCGGTATCATGCTGTACCTTCAGATCCATGTTCTACGCTCCCCCGCTTATGATATTCTGCTCGGTTGCCCCTTCAATGTCCTTACCAAGAGTACTGTTGACACCCTTAGCAAAACGGAGACCACAATAACAATAATGGACCCCAATACCGGACTTTGTCGCACCATCCCTACGTTTCCCCATGGTCAGTACAAGCAACAGAAGGTTCAGCCCAAGTATAGTGCAGGACTGCCCTGTTGCTTTTGCCACCACCCTCATGGTTAACGACTCTGAGGAAGACTTAGTGGTCATCCTCGAATACAACCACCAAAAGCACTCTATTATAGTGCAATCGCATACCCCGCTCAAACCAGAAATACTAGAAAACCCAAAAACAGTTTCTGACAATCTCTCTCTTGCTTATCTATATGCGACCGCTAGCGACCTTACCAAGACCGTTATCCTGCCGCAATCTTATTTCATTTCCACTAGTCTCTCTGATCCCTTGATTCTTGGCCAAGCATCTGGAATGCTCAATACTCCCTCAGCCCCCATTTACGTTAACAACCCCTTCCCAGCCATTTACACCACCGCCAAGCCAAAATGCAAAGGAGTCCAAGGCAAGAAGAAATATAAGCCAGTCGCGTTGAAGACCAAGCCCATCGCTAGCCAGGTTAGCGAAGACTTTCAAATCAAACAACATATCCTTGGCAACCCCTTAGCAAAGATACCCAAGCTTGATCCTAATCCCCCTCCCTTCTTACTGACTCCTTGCTTTACCAAAGACTGCAAAGCAACTTTTGTTAAGGAACACAATACCAGCTTTCTTACCCAAGATGAGCTTAAGATACTCGTGAACCTTGTTGCTACGCAGCAAAACACCTTCACCTGGGAAGACTCTGAAAGAGGTAGCCTACAACCCGACTTCTTCCCTCCTGTTCGCATACCGACCATCTCTCATGTCCCTTGGGTTCAGCATAACCGACCAATACTGCCAGACCTCAAGAAGGAGATCTGCAAAATCATTTGTACCAAGATCCAGGCTGGCATTTACAAACCCTCAAACTCTGCTTACCGGTCCTGCTGGTTCTGTGTCTTGAAGAAAAACAGTAAACTTTGCCTAGTCCACAGTCTCGAACCGTTAAACCAAGTCACTATCTGCCACTCTGGAGTTCCCCCTTTCCCTGACCACATTGCCAAATCCTTTGCTGGCCGCATTTGCGGCGCTACCCTCGACCTCTACATTGGCTACAACAAACACATTATCGACCCCGCTTCCCATGACTTAACAACTTTCCAGACACCGTTTGGCGCCTTTCATTTAGTAATGCTACCAATGGGATAGACTAACGCTGTGCCCATCTTCCATGACAACGTCACCCACATCCTCCAGCCTGAGATCCCTCATAATGCTCTCAGCTTCATTGATGACATTGGCATTAAAGGCCTGAAGGACTGGAAACTCATTAACAGCACACCCGCTAAGCATCCCAACAACCCCAACATTTGTTTAGCGCTTTGGGAGTTCTCTGAACTCTTGAACCATGTCCTTCAGCGGATGAAGTATTGCAGTGGCACTTTCTCCGGTCATAAACTAGTCCTTTGCACGCCTGCATTCATAGTCCTTTGCACGCCTGCATTCAAGATCCTCGGCCACGTTTGCACCCCTAATGGTCAAGTTCCTGACAAAAGCCATTTAGCGCTATTGGAACATTGGGGCCCTTGCCAGTTGTTAACCAAAGTCCGTGCTTTCCTACTGTTGGAGTCCTCCGAATGTTCATTGAGAACTTTGCCCATTGCGCTCATCATCTAACGAAGCTCACCCACACTGGAGTTTCCTTCAAATTTGGACCGGACCAGCTTAACACCCAGAAAGACCTCGTTAAGCCCTTGCACAATGCTAAACCCCTCGTTCCTATCAACTACAAATCCGACAACCCCATTATCTTAGCGGTCAACACGTCCTACATAGCAGTCGGTTTCTACCTTTGCCAGTGCACTACCAACAATTGCAAACAATGTCACTGTAACCATTTTGGCTCCATCACCCTTAATGAATGCAAAGCTCGCTTCAGTCAGTCCAAGCTTGAGCTTTATGGCTTGTACTGAGCCTTGCAGGCGCTATGCATGTACCTCCTAGGTGTTAGGAACCTTATTATTGAAGTCAATGCGCGCTACATTAAAGGTATGCTGCAGAACCCTGACAGTCAGCCTTCAGCTAGTATGAACCGCTGGATCATGGCTATCCTTATGTTCCACTTTGAGCTTGTACACGTTAAAGGAACCTTCCATGGACCCAATGGACTTTTGCAATGGACGCTACAGCCTACCGACCCTCCCCCAGACGATACCAACAATGACATCTTTGAATATTGGGTCGATCATATGCATGGATTTATGCACCATGTCCAGTTACTGACCACTCTTGCCCACTCAGCCTCTACCACCCTTTATTTACCCCAATTGGCCCATTACCTTCCGACTCTAGCGACCTTTGTTAACGACAACATGCCCCTTACCAGAGTCTTGATCCCACCCGTTACCGACCCCCTTTCCTATGACAATGTCCCTTGCTCCCCCAAAGCTATTGCCAGCAACAAAAGAATTCAACTTGTTAAGCAGTGGCTTACTGACTTCAAGCAACTGCCAGGCCTTAACAACAAGGCCCTCGCTACCTTCCTTTGCTATGCTAGCGGCTTCTTCCTCGCTAACAGCAAACTTTGGCAATGCAATCATAATGAAGAACACAAGCTCTTCATATCAACTGACTCACAACTTTGCATCCTACATGCTATGCATGATGACCTTGGACATTGCGGTCTGTTTGCTATGAGAGCCGCCCTGCTGGAGTGCTTCTGGTGGCGACAGGTAGCGGCCGATATAGTTTGGTACATCCACTTGTGCCACATTTGCCAAGTCCACCAAATGACCAAAGTCCTCATACTGCCTACCGTCGCTACCCCTGCCACTCTCTTCAGCAAAATCTATATCGACACCATGTTCATGCTGCCTTCAAACAAGTTCAAATATGTCATCCAAGGATGCTGTTTGTTAATCCACTTCCCCAAATTCCGCATGCTTGTTTGCAAAAATACTGACGTTATTGCTAAGTGGCTCTTTGAGGACATCATCTGCCACTGGTTAACAAAATTGTTACCGATAATGGTCCTCCCATCATCAAAGCCGTCGCTCATCTTGCCAAGAAGTACCACATCAACCACATTCACATATCTGGTTACAACAAACACGCTAATGGTATTGCCAAACAACCTCACTTCAATGTTAGACAAGCCCTTTTCAAAGCCATTAATGGAGACCAGTCCAAGTGGAGCTCAGCTGCTTACTCAGTCTTCTGGTCAGAACACGTTACTGTTTGCCAATGCATGGGCTGTTCCCCCTACTATGCCACTACCGGTACCCATCCCTTGTTCCCCGCCAACATTGTAGAAGCAACCTACCTCCAGCCACCTCCCGACTCCTTGTTAATGACTACCGACCTCATCATCCAACGCACCATCAACCTCCAACGCAGACAAGCTGATCTTGACCATTTGCACGACATTGTTATTTGTTTTCACTTTTTTGGACCGTTATCTTAGCAGTCAGGCCAGACTCCAAGAAAATGCTTTATTTAAAAGACCCCTTAAGGGGGTCAGTCTGCGATGATAAAAGAAAAGATAAAACTAAAATAAAAAGTTCTTTTTTTAGAGCGTGGTGGGAGGAATGTCATTGTCCAAAGGGAGCTCATTATTGCCTGACTTCCCCCAGTACTCCTCCGTCACGCCTGCCTTGGACTGCCATGCAATAAAGGCATCACAGTCATCCTGGTAGCATGACAACGCACCCTGTGCCCTCGCCAACAAACAAAAATGAGCTTGCGCTGCCTGCAAGTCATTTTTCACCGCCACCATCTCCCTCCCCATCAATTGCCTGACCTCTGCCACCCTTGCCCAATACCGCTCCAAGTCGCATTGGGGATCAAATGGGAATGGGACTGGTAGGTCCTCCCCCAGCCACTGGATCTCCTCCTCGATAGTCGGTCAAGGATAAGCCCTGAATCTCTACACCTAGCAAATTTTGTTAGCGCTACTGGTCCACCATTAGAAAGGAAACAAACTTACCAAGTCCCTCGCCTCCGCTTTGCCCATTTTGTCCCCCATCTTGACCTCCAGCATCTCCATTTCGACCGGCCTGACATTGAGGCAAAACCAACCATTAGTGCCTGTCAAAATGAGAAGGAAGTTGCTTACCGAGTACCGCTGGGCCCCAGTACCAGCTCTGCCCCCACTGTCACTGCTCGCAACCCCATGGTCAGACCCTCCATGTCAGAATCCACCTGATGCCGTTTAGAGCCCTTTGCAGGCATCGGTACCTTGTCCTTGCTTGACTCTACTACCAAATGACTCCTTACCAGCCCCTTCCCCTTGTCGGTTCCTTCCACTACCATGCCTTCCTGTCTTGTTGGCAGAAGGAGAGTTGCCTTCTTAACGGCGGGTGTCCTGCCACCCGCCACTATCTCTTGCTGCCCCTCCAAGTACTTCCTCGCTGCCTTATCCAAGGTGGTGTCCTCTGCCTTCTTCCCTTTATGTCACCCACGGCAACCCCATGGAGAGTGACTGTTGGCCAAGCACCCTTTACTTGCCTCGTTGCACCAATAACAGGGGAAGGTACCGGTAGGGTACCAACATCCCTCTGGGTCATTAACAGCCCAGCAACCATCGCACTACCAACACAATCATTAGCAAAGAAAGGTTAAGGAATGGCAAAGGAATGCTTACCGCCCCGACCTGCTCCTGGAATGCCGCCCTAGTGGCAGGTGCCGCCAACTTCCACCCCTTCCTACCAACCGGCTCACCTGCGCCTGTGCCCGTATCCAGAACTGTCAAGGGCAAGTGCCCATGCAGCAATCTCTTGAGCTCCCAGTTGTCAAACAATGCAGGAGGCACAAACCCCTAGCAAAAGCCGTTAGCCAACACTGATAACAAGTCAAAGCCCTGCACCTCTTCATCACTCTTGTCATTGCTAATTGCCGCCCTTTTCTTGCCCTTGCCTTTCCTTGAAGTCTAACAAAAGCCGTTAACACTTAATGGTTACAAGGCCAAATGCCCTTCCTTACTGGATCTTCATCATTGTCGCCATCCTCTTCCACATGCTCTTTGCCCTTCAGGGACCGCTGTTACCGGTCACCGTTAAAACCTTGCCAAACCATAACAAAACTGAGGAACTTACCTTGGGAATCGTCATTGTTTTTGGCCTTGTACTGGCTGCTTGCCTTGGAGTCTTGGGAGTTTGTGGTAATGCCGGCAACTCTGCTCCAGCATTACTGGGGGCTCTGCCTTGATGGCTTGGCCCCTCCCCACAGTCCTCCCTTGTCTTCTTGCCTGCTGATGCTAACGGTTCCTTGATGGGGTGCTGAAAGAAAAACTGGTCATCAAAGGAAAGTTCCTCAAATAACTAGAAGTACCCTTAACAATGCCGCTAAGTCAATAGCAGCACCATTAGCGCTTACCGTCATGGGCCCTGCTGCCACATCCTTGACCTCCATTGCTCCCTCTGGCACTGCACACTTAGCATGACTGTTAGCATACCAAAAGCACCATTAAGAAGCCAAGAACTTACAAAATGCTTGTCGTAAGGCCTCATCCAGGCCTCCTCTTAGTACTGGGCATACAATGCCCAGCACTCCTTCCCTACTGCCTTCTGCTCTGCCCATGTGATACCACTGCCACTCGCCAACTCAAACCAGTGCAGATACATTGACAAAATTGATGTAGCCACTGCTTGAGGGTTGGTTGCAAGCAGCGCGTGCCCCATCGTTAGGACCTTCAGCACTTTCTCCAAAAAGTCCTGTGCCGCCACCAGGCACGCAAAGGAAGGAGCATATCCAAAGGAGGTAGGTGTTGACATTGGAAAGGATGAAAAGATGAAGTCCAAAGAGTCGCTGAAATTTACTCATGGCTTTTGGTACGGCGCACAGACCAAGACCCCCTGCATGGACCACAATTAACAATCACGAGACTTTGAGGATTTTCTTTTGACTGGGGACAGTCAGTTTTTCAGTCAAGGGGAGATGATACGACCCAGTCAGCACTGGCTGCCTACACTGACAAGTCAAACCAAGCATGTGACATCAGCATGTGACCATTACTGACTGACCACTAACGACACCAACTGTTACCGACAATCGCCTTAATGACCAAGCTGACCTTGGACAATCCAGCCCCCTCTATGGCCCCCGACCGGCGGCCAACAATCAATTGTAACCGCGTTACCAATAACCCAACAATCATAAAACTATTTTCACTTACAATTTTCCTTCTCGATCTATTTACATTTTTCTCATATTACTTACAATTTTCCTATTCAATAGCGGCCCCGACATGTGCTATCACATGCAACCGCTATGCTTACTATCTCTTACCGGTTTTCCCTTTTTATTGCCTTACATACCTATAAATACTGCTATCAGTAGCTAAAGATCATCGAATCATACCAGAGTCTAGTCCTCATTTCAGACTACGCTTCAGATCTTTTTCTCGTGTTCGCTTTGTTACTGACTGATTTGGGATTACCCAGTCCAGTCTCCCTTTGTTTGCTTGCTCAGCTTAACAGTCTCATTAAACTTAGCACTCGTCGCCTTTGTTACGTGCCATATGGGCACCCTTGTCTCGCCTTTGTTAAGCACCATATGGGTGCCCTTGTCTTGCCTTTGTTAAGCACCATACAGGTGCCCTTGTCAAAGTCTTTGTTAACGCTAGCACCTACGGCTAGCAACTCATATATTTTTGTTAACTCCTCTTATATTCCTTAACGACCTTCTGGGTCTTCACAGATCTCCCAAAAATCGCTGCAATTCAGTAGCGACACTAACGGCCACACCGTTATCTTTTACCATTGCCTCACTTCCTTACCGACTTCGACCTTACAACTCCTTACCAGGTTTCTGGGACTTTGCTTGACTCCTCTCACATACACATAACACTACTACCTGCTAGCTACCCTATCTAGTTGCTCTTGTTGGTTGTTTCCTGCACGCCAGCTAGGTGGCAAGTCAGTGCATCATAGCTCACTCTGACCCTTGATTCCAGCCCTGCCTTGTGAGGAGTATCCCACATTGTGAGTACCCCCTTACAAAAAGACGCCATTGTGTTCAATTATTGTGACCAGTCTGCACATAGTACCAATGACATAACAACACAGCTTCTTTGAAGTTGACACATTGATTATGTGTTCCCTAATATCTTGTCCACTTTGATCCATCAGCACACAGCTTCAGAATTGTGATTCTTGATGACAAGATGCTGTAGATATTGTTGGGGCCTATTACTTGTTGTTGTGCAGGACTGGCTTTGGGGACAGAGTATACAGAGAGCATTGGGACTAGAACAATAATTGTAGATGATTACAGTATTTAGTCATCAGTCATACAATATGGTATAGTATGACTGTGTTCACCTGTAGACAATTACAGTATTTAGTCTACAGATTATTATTAGCTGAAGTTAAGTGCAAGCAAGTAAATTGACTCACCTTCAGGTCACACAATATGATATAGTACAACTGGGGCATTCTGTGTTGAAATAATATGCAAATAAAAATAAATAAGGTTTATGGCAAAGACTAGCAAATACTGATCATGTAGCCACTAGAGATCAGGCAAGTAGAACATAAGAGAAGTAACTAAAAAGGAAAGATGATTGTGCAATCAAGAAATATGATGCACAGACAGTTTGGGTCATATGAGTCTTTGCTTAAGACTCCTCCTGATAAGTTTGACCCTCTTGGTTCTTCAGACCCATAAGACTGACTAAGTAACTGTGCATGAGGTGGGAAAGTGGTTTGGTGCAGATTTCAGCCAGATTCTCTAATGATAGAATATGAAGTATCTCTATATCTTCTTCTTGTACATGCTCATGAATGTAATGATGCCAAATCTCGATAAGCTTTGCTCAGGAGTGGCCTGTTATTAATTGAGCTAGTGGAGAAGTTGTTGTTGATGTGGAGATTTGCTGGAAATGGTCTGGTAAGATAGTAATAAGTGGCTCATCCTCAGTGTCAGACACAATTAGTATGGATGGCTGAGTCTCCTCTGTAATTGGCATTGACATAACTGGTTTGCTTAATGGATACACCTGAGGTTTTGGAGTAGATGATGTGATAGTCAAGCATGCCTTTCATGTATGTAAGAACATGAAGTAGCAATTTCCAGTGTGTTGGGCTGGGATTTGATTGGAAACAAGCAAGCATCTTGATTGTGAATAATAGATCTGGGCACATTTCTGCCTGTGCCCACATCCCACATGAGTGTGCCTAGGAGCTGTTGATATGGCTTGTCAAGCATGAATACTCATTCAGCATCATTCTTCAGGGACATGTCATCTGTGAGTGTTGTTCCTGATGGCAGTGGGATGTATCAAGGATTGCAGTTTGTCCATTCCAGAGTGATTGAGTGCTCTCATAAGGTATGCTTTTTGCAAGAGTGAGATGGATTTAGTGTCTAGGTCTCTGTGAATAGCCATTCCAAGAGTAAATGTCAGGTCTCCCAAGTCTTTTACCTTGTACACTCTTGTCAGTTCTATCTTTGCTTGGTGTGCACCTTTCTTTGAAGACAATAAGCCAAATGTATCTCTATTAAACATATTTGTGATGGTTGTTTCTCCTCTTACTGTTCTCAATCTGATGCAGGAGTCTGTTCAAGATCTTTGGTATCCTAGGTCTTGTATGTGCCATTCAGTGTCTAGTACCAGTTCAAATCCTCCTTGCATCAGCCCATACAAGGTTTTCTAGAGTTTAGCCAGTTTCCCCTCCCCTCCTGGAAAGCCTGGCAGAAGGCACATGCATACTTTGTGTTCCAGGATACTATTCAGATAAGCAGATATGAGTTCAACTTTCCAGATCTCAAATGCTTTCTGTGCTGCTACTGCTATGGACATTCTCAGGAATTCCAGATGCACCACAGCCACATATGTTTCATCAAAAATTTCCCCCACTACTTGTGAGAACCCTTTTGCCACTAAACATGCCTTCTGTCTGATGACCTTGCCCTTTGCATTATACTTATCTGTATAGACCCATTGACAACCAACAATGTTCTCATTCTTTAGTGCCTTTGATTTGTCCATTAGTTCAAACACCCCATGCTCATTGATAATTCTTAACTCCTCATCCATTGCTGCTTGCCACAGATCTGGTCTTTTCACGGCTTCTGTATAAGTCTTAGGTACCTTTGTGTCATCACTTACATTGTGTGTTGAGGGTCAGTAGGTAGCTGTAAGGTTGATCAGCCAATAGAGCTGTTGGGGGATGTTTGTCTGCTGCCCAGTGATGTGCTGACTTGCCACCTAGCTGCCGTGCAGGGAAAAACCAACAAGACCAAATAGATAGGGTAGCTAGCAAGCAGTAGCATTACATGTGTGTGAGAGGAGTCAAGCAAAGTCTCAGAAACCCGGTAAGGAGTTGTGAGGTTGGAGTTGGTAAGGGAGTGGGAAAAGATGGTAAGAAGTGAGGATGCAACTGTTAGTATCACTACCAAATCACAGTGGTGAGGGATCTGTGAGATAAAGACCCAGAAGGTCGTTAAGAGATGAAGGAGGAGTTAACAGAGATATACAAGTTGCTAGCCGTAGGTGCTAGCATTAACAAAGGCTTGACTAGGGCACCTGTATGGTGCTTAACAAAGATGAAACAAGGGCGCCTGTATGGCACATCATGAAGGCAGCAACAGCTAAGTTCAACAATACTGTTAAGCTTAGAGACAAACAGAACGAGACTGGACTGGGTAAACTCAAATCAGCCAGTAGCAAAGCAAGAGCAGAAAGAGATCTGAAGCATAGTCTGAAACGGAGACTAGACTCTGGTATGATTTGATGATGATTAGCTACTTACAGGGCAGTATTTATAGGTATGTAATTGTCAGGTCCCGCTGACGACGGGGGCTCAGCTACACTGGCGAGTCCTTACTAGGCGAGCTCGGGAGGCTAAGTACGGGTCCGGGGCTTCACGGAAGCTCCGGGTACAGCTATGAGTGGTCCGGGGGAAGTCCGGACGCTCCAGGGTACAAGTAGTGCCGCACACAAGGTAGAAAAGTGCTCTGGGTAGGGGAGCACGGGGCAGGGGGTTGGGTAGGGGCATAACAAGGGGAGGGTGGATAGCAAAGGGGAGTGGTACGGATCGGGGTGGGACTAGGTTCGGAACGGGGGAGTAGGTATGGAATGGGCGGGGTGGGCTGGTTAGGAGACCGGGGTGAAGAGAGAAGGAAATACGGACGATAGGTAAGGAAACAGAGAGGAGAAATGGAGAGGAGAAATGAGTCACGGAACGGAACGAGGCACAGAGACAAGAGACGAGAGACGAGAGATGAGACCGGAGAGAGAGAGAG
>QGOB01002133.1:0-32729 GCA_003313055.1 Termitomyces sp. MG145 | reverse complement strand
CAGGTCCCGCTGACGATGGGGGCTCAGCTACACTGGTGAGTCCTTACTAGGCAAGCCCGGGAGGCTGGGTACGGTCCAGGGCTTCGCAGAAGCTCCGGGTACAGCTACGAGTGGTCCAGAGGGGGTCCGGACGCTCCGGGGTACGAGTAGTAATGCGCACGAAGTGGAAGGTGCTCCGGGTAAGGAAGCACGGAAGCAGGAGAGACGGGTAAGGAAATGGAGAGGGAAAATGGAAAGGAGAAATGAGTCACGGAACGGAACGAGGCACGGAGACGAGAGACGAGAGACGAGAGATGAAACCAGAGAGAGAGAGAAGCAAGAAAATAGATTGAGATTGAGATAGAGACAGAGACAGAGACAGAGACACGGAAATACGGAGAACTACAGTTAATATCAAGACTACCTTACTTGTATGCTATCCTAAGGTTTATGTACTACTCTTCCGCTAAGTCCCGGGTAGGGTTCTAGCCAGGACCGGGACATCTGATTCCTCCGGCTAAGTCCCCAGACTGGCTCCCAGCCCTGGGGTTGTGACAGTGGTCGGGGAGTGCTGGCACGGGTTACGGCGGGCTTGTGTCGGGCGGGTCAGCGGTCATGCTGCGTGATGGTGGCACCCTCAGCGCCACAGAAGCAGGTGGCATTGTGACGTGCCGGCGGTTCGCGGGAGGAATGTTGCGGAACATTATGTGATGGCTGGGATGCCGGGGGTCCGGGTGTGTCCAGTGACAGGGAAGCCTTGGGGTGACATGTCGGCCGAGAAGCCGGAGTTCAGTGATGGCCGCGGGTTGGTTTGGAGATGGCCGCGGGTGTTGCCGGTGCAGCGTTGGGAGGTTGTTGGCGGTCCCGGAGGTGCGCAAGGGGTGCGGGAAAGGTGTGTGTCGGGGCTGGGGCAGCGTATGGGGGTCCGGAGATGGCGGGGTCATGACAGTGAACAGCTAGACTGATTGGCACAAACCAGGGTCCTACTGGAAAGTGGTGGTCAAGGCAATTTCAATGGTGCCAGAATTGCAAAGATTAATTCAGCAGATCATGAGATATTGCATGATCACTGTCCTAGACAACATTGGGCACAGGAGGGGTGGACATTTTCCAGGTATTAAAATAATCCCTAGAATGAAGGAAATGAGGTGCACAAATAACTGAAGCAAACCATGCAGCCAATCCCAAGATATGCCTCACTGCCTCTGATGAGCTGGCAGTGCTATCCAACCTCCTGCGGCATCCACTAGAGCTCCTCCAATCCTTCCAACACTCCAGAGCTCCCAGGAAGGAGGTCAAGTAGCCTCCAGAAGTGTCTAGAAAAGGTTCCAGAGGTCAAAGAAAGCCCAGATATGGTGTACAGCCAGTTCTCCACTATAGCCCCAGTGGCCAGGCCACTGTGGCTGGATATGCAAAAAAAATGTCATGGGGTTACTGGGTGGTGAGCTAAATCCTCAGTCCAAAGTGTGTATGACCCAATTCTATAGCAAGAAGTGGCAACTACACAGCATATGGACAGTAATAAGGATGAAACTAGCTACTGTGATGGGTGTGTGACATACTCTATGGCATCCCTCCATTACACCAGTGATAAAGCCAAGGTAGCATAGTTTAAAATATTTACACAACTCATTGATCACCTTGAGGATTGCCATGCAGGATTGATATGTGAGAGTCATGTCATCCATATGAATAGAGGTGATGATATGGACATTGTCTCTAAGATAGACATAGACACATGGGTAGCAAAGGAATACACTCAGATACCAGGGATGGACTTCTTTGTAACATACACTGATACAATCTAGTCAACTGACTGCATGATAACAATAAATTTTAAATATCTAACAATGCCAACTGACCTGACCTTATTTAATCTAATTGGTCTCCATCTAATCAGGTTTCAGAATATCTAATCAGATGAATCAGATGACATGGACTCATGACCACTATCACAATTCTCTTAATGACAACAACCATTACCAACATTTGCCTTAATGACTGCATCAACTTTGGACAATTTGGCCTCCCATGGCCCCTGCTCAGCAACTGACAGTCAATCATAACCATGCTACCATTCAATGGCCTACCAATCACTGTCTTTATTTTCCTTTTCTTTTTATATTACTAGCAATTTTCTTATTCAATAGTGGCATCTGTCATACATTATTACATGCAACCACTATGCTTACTATTACTTACTGGTTTCCCCTTTTTGCTACATCCTATGTACCTATAAATACTGCCCTGTCAGTAGCTAAAAACATCAGAGAATCATACTAGAGTCTAGTCCTTGCTTCAGACCATGCTTCAGATCTCTTTTTATCCTTGCTTTGCTACTGGCTGATTTGGGTTTACCCAGTCCAGTCTCCTCCTCTCTCTCTCTTGTCCTTTAGCTTAATGGTGTTAAGCCTAACTCTCATTCACCTTTGTTAGATGCCATTTGGGTGCCCTAGTTTCAACTTTGTTAGTGCTAGCACCTACAGCTAGCTACTCATATATTTTTGTTAAACTCATCCTTTACTCCTTAATGACCTTCTGGGTCTTTGATTTTACAGATCCCATCTCATGCTACAAACTGGTAGCAACATTAACAGCCATACTATTAAGCATATCACCATTGACTGTTATTTCCCTACCAACTCTGACTACATCTCCTTAACAGGTTTCTGGGACCTTTGCTGACTCACCTCACACTAACATAATGCTACTACTTGCTAGCTCCCCTATCTGGCTGGTCTTGTTGGTTGTTTCCTGCACAGCAGCTAGGGAGCAAAGCAGCACATCAACATGGTGGTGGTCTGCAATAAATCATTACAAATGAACCTGGGAATCAGAACTGTGCTTGACTACAAAATATGGCAGATCAACTATGCAAGTGCTTACCTCAATGCACTGATGCAGGCACCCATCCTCATGGAACAACTAGAGGCTATGCAAAGAGACCAAGCAAGGTGTTTGAGATTGACCTGGCAGGCAGACAATTGGTTAGGGGGAGTGACAATGCAGACTGAAAACATACTGGCAGAGGATCTGGAACACATAGAGGATGACAAGAACCCAGTGGCAGTGTTGGACAAGGCATTGTATGAGACCATGGACACCAGAAACAACTGGTCAAGGACTCTAAACAAGGACATGGCAAGGTTGGGGTACAGACAATTGGAGGTGGACCAACCAGTCAGGTCAAGAGAGAGGGACAGAGAATGGACTGTTATGAGCACCTATATGGATGATACCACTGGGATGTCTTCATCAAAGGAGGAGTCAATACAGGCATGCAAGGAACTTAGTGAGAGGTTCAAAATCAAGGACCTAGGAGACATCCATTTTGTACTGGGAATACAAGTTACCCACAACCAAAATGCAAAGAGCCTCACCCTCAATCAGGAAGAGTACCTACACTACATCCTGGAATGATACAGAATGACCAACTGCAAGCCAAAATACACCCCCTTGTCCCTAGGCATTATTCTCAGAAAATCACAGTGCCCCTTAATGCCCAAAGAACAGGAGTTCATGAATGGAAAGCCTTTCAACAAGGTGCTGGGATTGCTCATGTATGCACAGACTAAGACTCAACCAGACATCACATTTGCAGTTACATCACTTAGTTGGTTCATGCACAACCCAGGGAAGGCACACTGGAAGGCCATCAAATATGTCATGCAGTACTTGAAAGCCACCATACATTACAAGCTATGGTATGGCAGACCACATGGATACTATGACTCAGATTTTGCATCAGACATGAACACTCAGTGTTCTGTATCAGGGGGAGTATTTCTGCAGGCAGGCAGCCCCACATGTTGGAGCTCAAAGTACCAGGCAACAATTTTGACTTTCACAACCAAGGCAGAGTATATATTGTTAGGGAAGGTGAGCAAGCACACACAGTGGATGTTCTCAGGGTTGAGGGAGGTGCAGGGACAACAACGGGTTGATTGCAATTGCAGAGAACAAAAGAAATCACAATTGCATAAAGCACATTGACATGTGCCACCACTACATGCAGCAACTAGTTGAACAGGGGAAGCTGGCCATCGAATACATACCAAGTGAGGACAACCTGGCCAACCTGTTTACAAAGCCACTGGCATGCCCAGTGCACAACAAGTTTTGCTGGGAGCTCCAACTCTGAGTTAAGGAAAGTCTAATGTATAGAGGAATAAGTAAAGTTAAATTTACTTAAGCTTATCCTTATCTTTACCTCTGTTTTAATCCAGCTGTCCGTTCATAGGATTAATCAGGTGGACCCCTCTCCTCCCCAATCAATACAATAAATAGTAGGGGGTAATTAGGCAATCCCTACAGACAGGAGTGGGAAGGAGCTAAGGAGCAAAGGAGCAAAGGCAGGCTAGAAATGAGTTTAACTTTACCTTTTTATTGCATAAGATTAAGAAATAAAATGAAAGTACTAAGTACTCGAACTCCTTAAGCCATCTAGATATTAGTTTCCTTTACCTTCCTATTACTCTGACCCTTTTAGCTCCCTCTTTATTTTTGGGGCCATTGAGGACTAGCACATTATGCAACTCAGGGGGAGTGTTGGACATGAGCCACAGGATGTGTGAAATACATGCAGGAAAAGGACAGATTAGGAAATGGGGCAGCAGATATGACTACGAATTGGTTTTTGGGTACACCTCAGTCTATTCTACACAGACTGAGGTGAGCCGGCTTACTCAATACCAGAAAACACATACTCACATAAACTAGTCCATCTGTTTACAATAGGTACATTAACTAATATCAGTCTATTCTACACAGACTGAGTCCATCTGTTTACAATAAAGATTAATCAAAGAGAATTATAATGCAATAGATTGTTTTCTTAAGATGCATTCAAAAGAAATATGACAATAGTTTTGAAATAAACATATAAAGATATATGAAATGTTCTAAGATTTAAAGGTGAGAAACATGATTTGTATCTATGATTTGTTTCTTGAGAAAAGTTCAAAGAAAAAGTATCTTATTTTCTCAAGATACACCATCTAAAAATGGATCATTTTATTAAGCTGTTTCTTGATTTATTAAATGATTTCTATTTGAAAAAAAAAAAAAATGTTGGAAGTTACACAACATGTTTCCCATTGTCCCATTGATGTTGTTCAAGAAACATGTATAATTTGCTCAAGTGTAATATGTTTGACTTCAGACAAAAAAGGAGTCATGTCACCATGTTTCATACTGAAAATATGTGTATCTCTAAGTTTGACATGACTACTGCAGACAGCAGGGTTCTGATCTCCTGCGGCTTGACCAGGATGACACATGACTTTATTCATGACATCAATGAGGCTATTTTGTAACATTGTCTGATTATGATTGAGTTGAGCAAGGATTGCAGCAAATTTTGGGTGCAAGAGCAGGAGCATTTCTTGCTGTGCCTGGAACATGATTTTGTTCCATTGGAAGTATTGCAGTCGGATCGAAATTACCGGCGAGTTGAAATGAAGTCGATGCTGGGAGTAGTGTGGGGAATGTAGTTGTCAGGATTAAGAGGGGGGGGCTGAATAGTCAGAGAGTCATAGTCTGGGTAAACAGAAGTCATGACCATAGAGTGTGAGGCAATCAAACTTTGTCAGAGACAAGATTAATCAAAGAGAATTATGACACGATGCATTGTTCTTTATCAATATAATTCTTGAGACTTGAGAGATTCAGAGCTGAGAATGACTGAGAGAGGAGGAACAACTGTGTTGATTGCCTGAAGAACAGTAGATGAGTACAAGAGCATTTATGTGTAACTAAGTAAAGGAGAAATGAGATAAGAAGTATCATAAATAGGGAAAACGTACTAGTCCGTGAAATCTTCATGTTAAAAGGAGAATGAATGAAAAATAGTGATATAATAGTAATAAATAGAAAAAGGAGGATCTGAAGCTTAGGAGCAGTCGACGAAAGTAAGTATATTAATCAAAATTCGGATGAGACTTTGCAGATTTCTTGACAAATACAAACACCTCACTATCTCAAAAGCATGCAAATCTTGAGATTTTTTATGGGGAAAACAGTGTGAGGAACTGATAGAACACTGGTTTCAACCAGTCCTGACTGGTGGCATAACCCACCCTGGTTGCTGTTTCCTATCGGTCCTGGTCCAGTCTTTGACAGATTTAAACTTGATCAACTGGTTGCAGTTGCGGGGATTTTGACTCCCCGAAAGTGGACCTGACCCAACTTTAAAGCCTTCCGGTGCAACGGCATCAGCCTGAAGGTGACGTTATGTGTATAATGTCTTGGTGTGTACGGTACGAGACTAAGTAAACTTCATAGAGGGCCAGCATAAAAGTACACTCAAGGTCCTCGTCTGGATGTGGAGCGGAAAAAGGAAAAACATTCATCTTCCCATTCCTCATAATTTCAGACGCAACACAAGATTTTCCTTTGTTTCCCAGACACTGCCTTGCTCTGAATGAAGGCGCTGGAGAACGAAAGAAGGTTCCTACCAGATGTAGAGGGGTGAAATTACAAAAACACTCACATCAAGGGGGATGTCAAAATTACAGAGCGCATTAAGTACACCCTAAGAGTCATCACGTAAGATAGTGGCAGATAGGCAGTAAGACTTGACCATACTATGCCTGTCCATCTCTCAAGTTCGGTCACTTGATTTGGAGTTATGAAGTCCTGAGATGTACGAGAGGCAAAGACCATGTGGACAGCTGCAGCCCTGATGACTGTCTCTGACGACGCAAGTCTGAAAGTAGCAGTTGGAACAACCGGTGAAAGCGGCAGAGATGTAACCGGCTCTACGGGCCCTGCGGTCAATGGGGGCTCCCGCACATTATTGGTACTGCGTCTACCCCTCCAACATACCGCAAGATGGTATAAATGGAAAGTCTCCATCTGTAGCGTACATAATACATCCTCGAAAGTCTAAGCTTCGAGCGGATACGTGACACACCTCCAATGTTACCAGTCCAGGAGTTGAAGCTTGCAGTTTCTCTATTAAATCCTCGTTATGATCCGGGAAAGAAGTATGTCTTCCCTGCGACGAGTAAAAGCTGAGAAAAGTAAACAGAAAAAAAAACTTAATAATAAATTGAAGGCGGATACTGATGCAGACCTATCGGCGGAGGCGTTTACGGTCCCCGCCAAAATTTCCGTGTCAAGTCTAGCAGGTCTTGCCGTGGCTAGAGCCTTCTGAATCTGATCTAGCGTATAAACATGTGATAGGCCACCCGGTCATTGGCATCGACGGACCTCATTATGCAAAGCCGCATCAGCATAGACCTGAATGAGATTAGCAGAGAGACGACACTGAATCAAGAGACAGTTCCCACCGGTCTGCTGATCCTGTAGGGTGGTTCAAGGGAGTCTGCAGAACCGAAGTCGAAGTCTACATTTCGAGTCACAGCTACACTTGCCCTCGGTACTACGACGGTTCCAACTGGTACATCAATAAGTGCTCCACAAGATCCAAGTCTTTTGTAAAGTGGCGTTTCAGGGCTGAGCACAAGGGCTAACCCTATGTAAACTGACCTAACGACAGCCATGTCACCGCTCAAGCATTCTCGTACTTCACGTATAAAAAAGTCCATGTTTGCACTTCCCATGCCAATACTGATAACAGACACTGGGATATTCTTGAATCTGCCAGTGATTGTAAGAAATCCTCTTTCCGAGGATAGAATGAACGGATCGAGTTCTTTGTCAAAGAGAGCCGCTATGCCTCGTGCTCGGGATGGACAGCCGACAGTAATCTTTTTGAATGGTATATCGTAGAAATACTATACTACTTGCACTTACTATGCGATTGGCGACTTCCCCAGCACGCAATCCTAGATGATAAACACGTTGATCTGCTGTTCGAGGAAAATCTATACACCAGACGGTCAACAGATTCAAAAACTGTTATTTATCCCGGTAGATAGACATACTGGCATCTGTGAGAGTATCCTTCATAATGGGGAAAGGGATTCTACAGGGAAATTTGTGAGATCAGGATCCAACGTTCCATCATTCCATCGGTCCAATGTCTGTCACGGAAAGTTCCGGTTGATCCATGCCAGACACGTGGATCTACGCATGTTTGAAAGGGCTACGTGTTTGTTACTAAGTTTCTTCATAGCGTATATGACCCCAGGGTAGCCCATACGTTAGTCCCCTGAACTTAAACCCAAATAAGACATCCCGGGCGAGTTTGGAATTCCAAGGTTTAATCGGATAAATTCTGGACATGGAAAAGTCTTATCATATTGCAGATAAACTACAGGAAACGATCTCCATAGCTCATAATCTCCGCATTCTAGTCAGATTCTCTTTGCGATCTAGCAGACAAAACCTGTCAACAATAAGTTCACTTGACACAAAACTGCTCAACAGAGGCCATCTTGTACGAGTTATATCAGAACCTGACCACGATCAAGGGAGATCTATGTATCATGATACGCCAGGTGACTGGATTACTGTTCTTTCACTGCTTCAGAATGTCTTCCTTCAGTGCGGCTCCTGCATTGCGTGTTCCATGTTTTTGATATCCATACAACGGGAATTATTGACCACACTGATTTGGCTTATCTCCTCCGTAAAATCTGTAATCTGTCGTTGTCTGTATTCTCTGCATATTTAATCCGACTTGACATCCTTCCGACTTCTTGCTTGTAACCGAAATGTGGCTTATTTACTACGTTTAACGTTGCTACTTACAGTTGATTTTAAATTGATGGAAAAAGTAAGCGAATACGGTCTTCATGCCCAACAAAGATCTCCCAATATGGTTACCGCAAAAGTAAACATGGTTGATTGGCATGCAGCGCTCATTTTGAACTTTTGATGAGTGTTGGTTGCATGCACACTCTTTCTTAACTTTGACCCTAGCGGACGCTAAAAAGCCTGGATCCTTGACCATATCATGACGCTTGTTCCACATGAGTATGATCGCGCATGGTATCGCGAAAATTTTCGATCATAGGCCACGTTGATGTCAGATTGGAGATCCCGTTGGTCGGGGTGTTAACCAACGGTCCGAAAGATACAACGAATCTAGTATACTGCCGAGAACAAACAGGGAGCCCGAGTCACTCGGACCCGACATTTCACAGCATCACCACCGAACGAATCCGCCTGGCTTCTCGTCGATTTCCATAGGAGGCAGGCAAGACTTTGGTAAAGAGGTGGAAACGACATTGAAACTGACAGACTTGGAGGGCTGTCGGGTCATTAGTGGGTGTGCCTTGTCACTTTTGGCTCTTGCCAAACGACGATATTCCACTTCATTGGTTTCATCAACACTTGAGCGCCTAAGGTCGTTTCCATTTTTGTTCGCAATGACTATATTCGCGTAGTTCAAAAATATGTCTGTCGCTCCCAAAAAGGATTTTAATTGTCTTTGTTTACCGAAGGCCGTGTTTTGGGAATGGCAAGTTTCTATGTCCCTCACGGACTCCACGCCACAGTTTTATTGGAAAACCGGTACGACTAAAAAAAGAAAGAACTGGGTAGGCGGCTTCCTTCAAAAAATCAGCATAGTCTTTCAGGTGACCCAGGTTGATGAGTGCTAGTTGTGTCCTCTTTTGTTCGGACCTAGCCGTAATCCAATGTTCCGGTTTGTCGTCAAAAAGGGAAGCCGCTAAATCTGGGGAACACGAAGTTTCGAAGACTGGATCTTTTGCGCGTGCCTGGTGTACCCTGTGTCGCAAGGGTTGATCAAGCGGTGTCAATGAGCTCCGCGAACCAGATTTACTCGACGATCAAATTGGACTGTTTACCTCTTCCTGAGATAATATGTCAATGATTTTGTGGTTGTGCACAATGGGGGTACTCGTGGCTTAACTAACGGTAACGAACATTTACAAGTGTCTTCAAGTTGCATCCGCCTTTCGTTCCGCCGTCGATCTGAGACTTGCGCCTAGTCCGATCACTAACGGTACAATTTGAGCGAGGCTGAGGTTCACTCCACATCACATCCTTTGTCTTCCTCTCCGTCATATCTTCTTCAATCTTCACTCTCCTCGCTGATGAGCAGCGCTGGTTTCGATACTTCAACTCGAGCACGTGTGCCGGTACCACCTTCATCCCTCTACGACCCGGGCAGGCACGAGGGACAAGATGAACGAGACTCTATCTCTGGTTCAGATGATGGGAATTACATCTACCATGACTCTGCAAAGGGAGATTTTGACCCTGATGGTAAGTGGCTCAGCAGACGTTCCTGTGCGTACTCTTAGTAGCCGTTCCACACGGCTCCGTTCAGAAGATTACACGGCATTGACCTCGCAGACATTGAACACGGATGGTACTCCAAAACGCCCCATGAACGCCTTCATGATATTCGCACGGAAGCGTCGACCACAGGTCTCTGCCGAAAATCAAGCGATGCGCACTGGGGAGATCAGCAAGATACTCAGCAAGGAATGGAACAACATGGAAACAGCGAGTAAATCCTTAGAGTCAACCAGCTCATGTCTAACCAAGTTTTAGTCACAAAAACAATTCTATCAGGAGCAGGCTCGATTACTCAAGGACAATTTCAACTTGAAGTACCCCGACTACGTCTACCGGCGGCGACCGAATAATACTCGGAGGAAGCGCAAACCGGACGCGCCTGGTCAACGTCCATCTGACACCCATCCGTCATTCGGCGAAGACGGAGGATTCGATGACGCGGGAGATTCTCCGACCGAAAGGGAGGATTTTCACTCTTCGGAAATGGTATCAGACATACATCGGACTCGTCTCGGTCACGACATGCACCTAAACGACCATTCTAAGCTTCGCCACGGAATCACTCGCGCTTCTCCCTACCCCTACCCATCGCTCGATCCTCGCTCCTCGAGTGGTCATGAAAATCACTTCTTATACGATTCCGTCGTCAGTGGAGATCACGTTCTTCAGGACGAGTCCCTCGAACAATCAATGCACTTATCGTACATTTCGGCCCCCAGCCACGGTCGTGCACAAACACAATCTATGCTTGTTTTCCCTCAAAATTCTCTTAATAATGAGGGGAATTGGAACCCGTCATCAACGCGGTCTTCGTCATGGCTTGGTTCGGAATCCCAGAGCCGTAACTTGTCTCATCGATCATCCCAGCCCGGAAACCCACTGTCTCCACCACCTCTCATTATGCCGACTCTCAGCTCGCCATTCTTCCCCAACAACCCTCCACAGCAACTTTCTCCACCAGTCCTTACGCATTCCATTTCACCGTCTTCCTACACTCCCAGCCATATCCCAAGCCCAATCTTGATAGGAAGAGAATTTGGCCAGCACGACGTCTCGGTCTCTTCGATGGCTGGTCAACCTTACTCTAACGTAGAGCGCAGTATCAATGGACTTATGTATGCTCCTGGTCCTCAACGCCAGTCGGGAGGACCACACGGCCTTCCTCTCATCTCGGACTACTCGCAATTAGGACTAGAATCACAACCTCCCTTTCCTCCACACCCGAATCTCGGGAACCAGCAGGGGTACTGGCAAAAAGATTGAATTATTTTTATTCGCAGTTGTTTTGGGGCGCAAGATATGATTAGTATCCTCTTTAATCGTTGTTTTCTCTTCGCTCTACACTGCTATCGGACAATCTTTGCAACGTGTATTATAGTTGTATCCCTTAGTTCGACGCCGTTGTATATAATTGAATCGAGTTTTCAATCGAGGCCTTGCCGGCGGAATCAAGGCTTTTGAAACTCTGCCGAATGTCTCAGATCAAATCAGATCTTCGAAAATCCAGGATCTTCAAAAATCAAAGGTCTCGGGCAGCGAGGAAGGTTGATGGAATAGCACTGTTTCGCGGCTTTTTAGATAAAGGCTTTGCTAAAACTCGCCGACGCATTGATCAGACCAAATCCTCACAAGCCACTGAAGTCCGAGTCCGTGTTCCGTCACGGGAAGTTCTCGTAGGGTTGATCAAAACAGCGTATCGATCTTCCGACCATTTCATTGTGGTTTAGACAATACGTTTCCCGAAATTCCCTGTTTTGAGTATTTGGAACTTAATTCACGCTGCTCAGGTGAAAGTTTCCACCAGAAACACCGGAACGTGCAAGTATCACGTGATACACATTAGTATAATCGAAAGTTGGGACCTGTTAGAGTCTTACCGCTTTGTAAACTGCTTGGACGCGACTTTACCATAGACATTGCTACCTATGTCCCCTTCACCTTACGTGGTTCCACAGGTCGATTCTACAGCCATCTTCAAGGCTGATATTTTCAAAGGGAAAGTCCTCTTCTGCACAGGAGGCGGCTCTGGGATCTGTCGGGGGATGACAGAAGCAGTGGTTAGTGACGCGGATTGTGAGTTGTCTTACATGTGCTGAGTTTTAGATGCGCCACGGGGCGGATGCTGTAATAGTCGGACGCAAGTGAGTTCATTCTATGTATCCCTTCTCGCCGAAACTATTCTGGCCTCTCATTATGAAACAACAGGCTTGATAGGCTGACACAGACCGCGAAGGAACTATCCGAGGCCACTGGGCAGAAATGTCTCCCTGCCCCGGCAGATGTACGCGATCCTAAGACTCTTCGGGAGGCAGTACGTAAGACCATCGAGGCTTTCGGGAAAATTGACTTCGTCATCTGTGGTAGGTTCTCTCCGATAATTCATTCATCGGGACTTCCTGATTCTCATGTGATCCTTCATAGGTGCTGCTGGGAATTTTCTTGCGCCGATCTCTGGGCTTTCCGAAAACGCTTTTCGTACTGTTGTTGAAATCGATACGGTAGGCATCTCATAATGAACCCGATTTCTCTCGTTTTCATGAGTTTTCGAAAAAAGCTCGGCACATTTAACACGGTTAAAGCAACGATACCCTACGTTAGAGCCTCCAAAGGGTCCTATATTCACGTCAGCGCAACTCTTCACTACAAGGGTATGACTCTCCATATCCCATCACGCAAACCTGACCTAAAAAAATCACTCTGAACTCTGCAGGAACGCCTTTTCAAGGGCACGTTTCGGCTGCAAAGGCAGGCGTTGATGCTCTGTCTGCCGTCATAGCTGTGGAAGAGGGTCCCCATGGAGTTCGGTCAAACGTTATAGCTCCAGGCCCAATTAGTAATACCGAAGGCATGGATAGACTTTCTCTCAAATCTGGCGGGAAATATGATCCCGTATATCCCTCTGGTCGCATGGGGCATATTCAAGATGTAGCCAATGCCACTATATTTTTCTTCAGTGACGCTGCTGCCTACATCACCGGCCAAGTGCTACCTGTAGACGGTGGGTATGAACACTTGAGGTCAACAATGGTGCCTTATCCACAGTCGGTCCTTGACCCGGCAAGCGTTGCACGCATGATCAAACCGAGATTGTAATATACCAGGATATGTAGCATAATAATGTTTTTGGAATTATATCCTAACGACCTGGACGCATGTCCTTGACCGGAGCCACACCAATGATGGTTCCGGTCTCAATTCCCTATGACAGGTCCTTCCCTTTACTTCTTTTCTGGCCCTTCTTCGCTTCAGTATGTACATACCGGTGATAAGATGTTACCGGACTCACAACACGAGTTTGATGCTGCGCCTGCTGAACACCGACCAGGTCTGGTCTGGAAGAATGCGATCACTCTACTGAGACCGGTATGGAAACAGGTGGTATTGATACCCAAGGAGGACCTAAGAGCAGTCATAGTCGAAGCCAATGTGTTTTTACTGGCTGCCAAGATTTGATGCGTCTTGCAGCTCTCGGGAGATGGCGTTGGATGAGAAGGAAAGCACCCTGGGAGAGAATTCCAGTACCTTGCACCGGTTCAACTTCCATTGAGAGTGACCCATCAAATTTTGGAGACAATGAAGTCCCTTACGAAATTCCGGGTACTCGGTACAGGTTGATAATTTAAAGCTCTGAGTCTTCACAGCACTTGTGATTGGGCACAACAGTCATCGCCTTATTCTAATACGAGGGATTGATTCCAAGCTCCATCTTCATGTAACATGAGAAACCCGATTACCGGGGACTTGATCATGTTGTCCGGTGTGGAAGCGCAGCAAAAGCGATTTCAAGGAAGTTTGTCTGCATGAGTTCAATGCCATGATCATAACTATCTTACTTGACACAGAAGCTTGGTACGACCATGCACTTCTGTTACAATGATCAAAAACATGACATGATCGTACCACGACAGTCCGTCGTCGGAGACGTGATCAAGTAGACGAGGAAGCGAAGAAGCAAGCTTGAACAGGTAATAAGACAGGATACACAGGACAGGATACACATCATGTCAAAGCTCGACACTTGCCACCCAACAAAAGTGACCGCAGCCAGCAGCACACGGATGTCCAGCAATTCTGCCCGGATAAGTAGTTTGCTGTGGACTTGTCTCGGCTGAATCCGCCGTGCTGATGTTGGAAGCAATATCATCGTCCGTACTCCCCGAAGAGCTTCCCTTCCTGTCAGACCCTGACCTTGTGGTTACGGTGTGCATCACGGATTCTGGCATGTCGACCATTGGCCTTCGAAAGTAATACTCCTGGTAGCATGCCTGGTGACCACCGTGGCAGCAAACGGAGCACTGAAATAGCATAGCTCGGACTGGAAGGCGGCTAAGCAGAACGTCAGATGATACTCAAATGATAATCATCTTTTGAGATTCGATCTCACCAGATAGCGCATGTGATAGTGGAAGTTTTACAAGTCGAGCAATAAGAATAACCACCCTGAACCAATTGCCTTAGGATTGGTGGACTAGCAGGTACCATCGCTTTTTTACACCGCCCGCAAGAAGTGTATATTGTCGTGTCTATCTGTAACAAGATAAATTTGAGTGACCCTTGGATAAAGGAACCCCCTTACTAGGGTGGTTGTGCGGACGTCATCCAGGCGGCAGTACTTGCGAAGATAAGCAGAACAAGCATGCAAACGACGTCTAGTCAAAAGATCTACAAACCAATCAATTAGTATCCATGGTGCTATTGAAGGATTCACAAACCAATGTATGACTCGAGAAAGCGACTCGCCCTGCGCTCTGATACCTTGAGTTCACTCGGGGCAATGATAGACAACATAGCACACATTTGGATATCGCCCTAAATGTGATCAGGCTTCTGATGAAGATGTGTCCAATTGGACTCTTTACCTTGTCTGCATATTTCTCTAGGGCCTCCCGTAGTGTCGTCCAAGCCAGATTGCGCAACCTCTTCTCGTCATTGCTAACAATCTTGACATGCCGCTCCGTAAGATCCACTGGATCGGCTTCGTCGCTTACCAGGTGATTCACAGCACTTGATTGATCAGTGATAAACTCTGACTCCCGACGACCTTGAGGGACGATTCGTATATCACGAATGGTTTCTTCTTGTCTCAGTCCACTACCGCCTTCTTGGACAGGTGCTTCAGTGGCGAGGACAGTACGGACGCTGCTGTACGAGTCCTTACGTAACAAGGGCGTAGGAGGCGCTGCAAAAGACGCAGCAGTCGAGCTGCGGCTACGAGAGTGCATCAACGATGAGTGACGCCTCGCCGGGCGGGAAACCGATTTCGAGGCCTTGCGCTTGTGCAAGATAGTGAGGTCTGGGGAGTCAGTGTCCGTCGACCCCGGTGAGGGTGACGAGGAATCGTCTCCATCTTCGCTTCTATTTAGATCCTCTCCTTCGTCCTCTGTCCACTGATGTTTTCCAGCCACCCGTGAGAGAGGACTTGGCACAGGAGCATTCCTAAGAGGCAGAAACCCGGGAGATACCAGCTGTTGAAGGCCAGTATCCTCACCGCTAGACTGGTGACGCGTATCGAGTTCCCCATCGCTCTCCTCCGCTGACGAAGAATCAGAATCATCGAGCGCGCCTTCACCCACGTGTCGCAGGTTGGTTTTATCCGCGGGACTGAGACCATGGAAGCCTGGAACGGAAATTGAGGAACGCCGTAACATGGATATTGAGGGACGTCGAGAGAAGTTGGAGTCGACGTTTCTGGTGCCAGTGAAAAAGGAAGGACGGCGAGGAGTTGTAGACGGAGGTGGTGGAAGGACAATCGGCATCTGACGCGGAGAGGAGGCATTTGACGAGGATGGCGTAATTTTGCGGGATGTGGAAGTCGATGCACCACGCGATGATGCGACGGAGGGATTGTTAGGGCTCGCCTTCCTAAACTGGGAGGCCGTGCTGGCGGAGGTAGGGAATGTGTACAAACTGGAGGGGACAGTTGGGGAGGTGACAGTTTGGGGAGTGGGCTGTACAGAACTCGATTTCGTAGAATTGAGGGTCACGGGTGTGGTCGATATCAAGTCGGTTAGCGATGCACCGAGCAGCAGCCAAGTCTGAGCCAGTTCCTCCCGACGGGCGTGGAAAGCGACCTAAATTGGGTTAGAGCGCTGTTTCAACTGGTACCACAAGTGCAACTTACGCGAGCATTGACTGCGCATATCGTAGGACGGTCTTCACCAATAAAGATATAACCCCGGGCAAGCCGGTCGAAGGCTTCCATATCGTTAGCCAATCTTGGATTGAAGGTACCTACGTCCTGCGATATAGGTACATAACAACTGTCACCAAGGGCTTTCACTTTGATACGCCACTTCTCCGCAAGCACTCGACGGTCAGCAGGGCTACGGACAACGTTAGCTTCACCAAAACGGCATGACCGAATGATCCGTACATATCGTCATAGGGAACTTGCCACTCTGTCTCCGTGTTAGTGGCAAAGGTCAAGGACCCTGAGGATTCCCAAGTTGTGGTATTAGTTGTGATAGCATCTAGGGGTTTGATACAATTGCGTAAATCAACTTGGGCGAAGGTTCCAGATGAACTCTGCGTCCAAATCGCATCGGGGGTACTGAAAGCAAGATCTTACGAGAGTCGTCAGACGATGTCTCTATACCCAAGATAGATGTTTGACCGACCTGTTACACTGCCTTCTATGGCTGAACCCGTCACCAACCACTTTGCAATCCAACCCCTTCGTACATCCCAGATTTCTACGGCGTCCCCACCGACCGAAGACTTATTGTCCACGATGTGCTTCTCGTTTTCACTCCCGCCTGTACTGACAGAATTGTTCTGCCCGAGGTCGGGGTTAGATCCGGACGAAAACTCTGCATTCGAGACGACGGCAAGTTCGCACTCGTGCGATGGTCGCCAGACGACGCGCCGCACAGGGAAAGATGGGTGTAACGTGTACGTAGGCTTACTAGGAATGTGTGTGCCGCCTTGGGCGGTGAGATCCCAGACCTTGACACAACGGTCAAGTCCGCCACTTACAAACCAGCCCATTCCATTGCCCGCTGAATCGTTTATCGAGGCTATTGCTAGGCTTGCAGATGCCTGTGAGTTGCGATTGCACCAGGCAAGGCTCGTAACCGAGGCCGTATGTGCGACTGGCAATCGATCCAGTAAGCCGCGCTGACCCATCTTGAGATCCCACCGATACAAACTGCCATTGTCAAGTCCGACAATGGTGTGAAGAGGCTGCCAATTACTGGGAGAGAAGGCGACGCTGCGCACAGAGGTCGGGTGATGAACTTTGACTACAGAACGCGTCATGTCTCGCAGATCCTAGCATTACCAGATCGTGAGTAGGCGTTCAACAAAGATCAAGAAGCACAAAGGGCTATCAAATCTGGTTTCCTTGGAATCTTGTAGCAGGGAAACAACATTTCTGCGTGTGCCCAATGCTAATGCTCGTCATTCATGGAACGAGTGCGGATAGTATGAAATTGTGTAGCCGTGATCGTGCATGCCAACAAAAGAAGAAGCTAGTAGATAGAAGACTCACCCACACTCGCATATCACCATCAGCGGAACCCGTTATGCAGTAGTGATGGACAATATGAGACACAGACACCGCATTGATGGAACGTGGATGATCTTTGGATCTTCGCTCTGGACTCACTCAGTATTTTCAAGCTCGAATGAGTAGATAGCGTACCATACTTGCTGGGACCGGCCTTATTGATATCCCACATGATAAGCTCGCCATTTCGGGCGCTGGTCAATATTTTGTTCTTAAATACTATTCATATTCGACATTAATGGCAACGACATGTTGATTATGATCGAATTAACCTACCACCTTGTCCCCATGCTACATCTGTACTCGCACTATCAATCTTGAGGCCGCTTCCATCCCATAAATTTCTTGACGCGTCAATACGATATCCTCCTCGCCCTATGGATGACTTATGCCCTGGATATGATCTTGAACCGTCTGAAATATACATAATTCTAAGTGCTTGACGTATGTCAATTGACTGAGAATTGAGAGTGCATAAAAACTGACATTCCTTGCCGGTCACCGCACACTTCGTTCCATCCTCGCTTTTCGATATTGCACCACCCCCACCAGGCGTTGCCCGGGGAAAGCGAACATTTTTTGTTGGTCCGGTGATACCATAGTTCCTAGAGTCCACATGTATGCTTGCTATATCCAACGATGGCTGCAGAGTGAGATAGGGTTGCATAAGACAGACATATATGCCTTGGTTGAAGTTACTCTTGTTTGCGCCTAACAACACCCGCAAAGCAAAAAAACCACACTTACGTCCACTCACTTCTTCCTCATTTCATTCTGAACTCTGGACAAGTAATTCATAATTCAAGTATCTCATAGTTGTTCCATATTATGCCTAAATGTGCAAAAAGGTCGACGTCTCGAGCTGCCAAGAGGCATACTTACATGTTCAGCCTTATGTCTGGCCTTTATTTGTCAACTACATCCAGTTGGATTTGATGTGGCGTATTGCTGTTGCTCGACGGGTTCATGAGGAACTCATTGTTGGCACCGGGGAAAAAATCCAAACTCAACAGGACCCTCATTCTCTCCTCATTATCACCCCAGCTATTCAAGTCTACCTGCTTCTCTTCTCAGTAAACCAAAGGCTGGTTGCCAATTTCGGCCACCAATTGTCAAAGCTGTTTCTCTTCTGAGCAGACTCAAGACTAACTGTGACTTTGAGTCGAACTAAGAGCTCGAGGATAACGTGCTACTCTTTCGCTCCTAGGTCGTTGAAGGTCATTGGTCTTGATTGCGTATCTAGAGGGTCGACACTGTATCTTACCAACAAAGTCTACAACTACCTGCAATTCGATCATCTGCAAAAGAGAGCACGAGTCCATACTAATCTCACCACGTTAGAGACAGTCTTTGACACAATTGAGCAAATACGTTCTCACTGTTTCTCGCGCGACAAAATGTACAACGTTCTTTAATGAAGTCTCGTAGGTTGATCGCCATTGGGATCTGAAATCTTATGCAAAAAGACTCCCCGAGGATCCCAGAAGATGTCTTACCAAGATTCTCATTGATGATGAGTTGAACCTTGAGCTTCGAACTCAACGGAGTAGCCTCGCCGAGCGATAGAGAAGACAATGGCTCGAAATTCTCTACCGTGACTAGCTGAAAGCCTCCTTTCTGGTTGCGTGTGTATTTCTACACTATACCTTCCCACCACCCCGGCTGCCTCTTGTGTTGTCACCAAATCGTCCTGGTCCATGTGAGCTTATCAACATGGCCACTGTTCCCGTTCTATATACCCTTCGTAGAACCAACGACTCGTCGACTGGAATTCCGCAGAGCGTCATAGAAACACTTCCGGTAAGATTATTTTCACTTCATCATTTTGAATGGAATCATCCGCATGCACAACCTAGGTGACCAAAGAAACTTTCTCCTTCTAGAAACGTGGCTATTTCGATGTGAGAGCATTGGTCCATAATCAAGAGGCTTTGATCATGATCTCGACTCGGAGTCTCGGATCTCTTTTATTCTTTTGATTCCGACTTGTTGACAATGATTCATACGAACAATCGTTGAATTCTGACATTTTCTCACATCAGATGTCGCCACTCATTTGTTACGCCTTCTATCATCAAGGCAATAACTATCACTGCGAACTGTACGCCTCACGACTTCGGGAGTTTTAATTACTCGAATCGCAACGAAGAAAGGCCACCGTGTACTCGTAGGTGGGGCGACCGGGATCGACTCGCAGGGCCTAAATAGGTATCATCTCTCGTCTTATATCAAGGCGCGTGATGCACCGAACACCTGATCATGCAACGCAATCCCAGGAATTCTGGAAAGTACTTACCTGAGGAGATATTCTTTTTTTGCAAGCTCGGCAAATATCAACGGAAGGACATTTCACTCCTGCACTCGATGATCTTTTTAGACGTGACATCCAGTGTCTCATGTAGGAAGCAGGACATGATGGTTCGAACGCCACGCTAGCGGGTTTCCCAATGCACTCTGCGTACATTTCTTGACCGATCCAAGCATGCGTCTAACGTCTCGTAGTTTACAGCAATTTCGCGATTGGAACTGATTGCTAACATTTGGATTTGCTGGATACGTTCTAAACTCGTTTTCATCGAGGGACGAATAGACGAATCAAGGTTGTAGTATTTATTTTTGAGCGTTGGCCTCCCTTGAGACTCTTTCTATTCGACTTCATAGGCCATGCAGTCTCGCGTGTCTCGACATCACGATACTACCAACGTGCTACCTCAGGTGTCCACAACCTCACCCGGCGAAGCGAGTAAGAAAGACTATCGTCATTAGCAGTGGACTCATGACGACCGCCGTCTCCATGAGAGCATGAAGGAAGTATGTATGGGCGATAGGAAGCATTCAAGGATGTATGACATCAATACTTCACGGCCAGTTTTACTCGGTCGGAGCTGGACTGGACTCGATTGTGGTGCTATGAATCCAATTAAAGTGTATCAAGTATTTTTGACAGCTCAACGGACAGCTCACTCGAGTCCTTTCTTTAACGTCTTTCCGGAAAGTACGCATTTGCCAGCTTAAAGATCCCACCAGAAGCCTAGTTGTCCTTCTTTCTGCTCATTGAAATGTCCCGCTCTCTCTTTTTCCTCTCTCTGGCCCTTTACCTCTCTTCATCTACTTCCTCATCATTGTTACCAAAAAGCACCGAATCAAGCATCACAACATCACCCAGCGAAGCGAACAACAAGACCTTTGACTACATTGTTGTAGGCGGTGGTCTCACAGGGACTACAGTTGCTGCGCGTCTCGCAGAGAACTCAGAGATAAGCGTGTTAGTTATCGAGGTGGGCGCGGACGATAGGAACGATCCAAGGGTGTACGATATCAATTCCTACGGCCAGTTCTTCGGGACGAAGTTGGACTGGGCTTGGCCTACGGTGGAGGGACGAGTGATATCAGGGTATGCAAATTCCCTTTCTAAATGAACCAAGCACTGATTGTGGGGGGTGATTAGAGGAAAGACGTTCGGTGGCGGATGTAAGTCACTTATCTGTTCCGCAATCATTGACATTGGACTCGTCGCGCCTTATCACGTTTCTAGCATCGATCAATGGCGCAGCGTACACTCGCGGATCTAAAGAACAATACGACGCCTGGTCTACTCTCCTTGAACCGTCTGAAGTTCACCTAGGATGGAACTGGGCTAGCCTTTGGTCCTATATGAAGAAGGTTCCGTTATCCTTCGCTCCCTTCAACCACTGAAAGTTGATTGAACTCACCCACACGTGCCATTTTTTAGTCCGAAACATTCTCACCCCCCAATGATGTCCAAGCATCCAAAGGCGCCCAATTTATAGAGAGATACCATGGATACTCTGGACCAGTCGGCGTAACGTTCCCAGAGCCCAGCGCGATGTATGGCGGACCTCAGCAGCCGTATTTTATCCAGACCATCCGGAACCTGACGGGCATTCAACGTTACAAGGATCTAAATGGTGGGACGCCAAACTGTGTCTCCATTACACCCATCGTAAGTTCTTCTCCGACCCTGTCTACCTTTGACCACGACACTACCTATCAACAGACTGTGAATCCGCACGATCAAGGCCATCGCGCCTCTGCACCCGAAGCCTACTTCACCCCCGTCGAGAACGCACGGCCCAACTGGCTTATCCTTACTGAACACCAGGTCTGTCCTCTCGCATCCTCAAAGTCTCCCTATGGTCAACCATTCGACAGGTAACCAAAATCAATCTCTCGGGAACCTCCCTCCCCCTGACTGCATCTGGCGTCGAGTTTGCTCCATCGGCCGGCGGTTCGACGCGATATACCGCCTTTGCGCGGAGGGAGGTGATTGTTGCGGCCGGTGCGATCCAGGTATACCTCCTCCTCCCTCCTCTCTCCGCTTCTTCTGACATTGAATCATTGGTTGGCAGACGCCAGCTCTTCTGCAGCTGTCGGGCATTGGCGACTCCGCTCTCCTTGGTCCTCTAGGCATTCAAACGAAGATTGATCTCAAAACCGTAGGACGGAACCTTCAAGAACAGGTACCTTCATCACCCCCTCTCTCACCAATTCCTCTGACGCGTTGTTCCCAAATCAGCCCATGAGTATCTTCGGCGCTACTGGTAATGGCTTCGACGTTGGCGGTCGAGGCCCCCCAGACGCCATTGCGTTTCCGAACCTCTCACAGGTCTTCGGCACTCAGACCAATGCGACAGTGCAAAGGATACTTGCGCATATACCGAACTGGGCGAGCTCACAGGCGGAAGGGGGATTGAGTGAGGAAGCGTTAAAGACGATATTTGAGGTGCAGGCTGATTTGATCGTCAATAAGAATGGTGTGTCCTGAGAGGGTCTGGGTGGCATATTCTGATAATAAGCATTCAGCCCCCGTTTCGGAGATTTTCTTTAATACAAATTGGCCCACGTACGCCCTCCTCCTTCCCCCCTGACTGAGAGTACGCTCTTGACTGAACCTGCCTGCAGGGCAGTCGGCATAATTACATGGACCCTCCTCCCCTTTTCTCGTGGGACTGTCACGATCAAAGTACGTCTTCCTTGACGTGATCAGATAATTCATACTAGATGGAATGTATGCAGAGCCTAGATCCTTTTGTCTACCCCACGGTCAAAGTCAACTATCTCGCGACGGACATTGACATGGATATTCAAATCGCCACATCACGCCTCTCTCGCAAGATTCTCTCAAGTCCTCCGCTCAGGCTCGTCTTGTCCTTTCCTCTTTGCAGTCAATTAGATGCTAATATGTGTTGGGCGACATCCAGTAACCTAACGACAGGAGAACAGATCCCAGGCGGCGCTGTACCCGACGACATACAGCGTGGTACAGACTCAGCGTGGAAAGCATGGATACAGGGTAATTACGTCGCCGTCGCGCATCCTGTGGGTACGGCTGCTATGATGCGTCGCAGTCTTGGTGGTCTGTGTGTTATCTTGTTCTTGGCAATGTGCTAACAACGCCTTCGTGTTTGTGATCAACAGGTGTAGTAGACGCACAGTTGAAGGTGTACGATACGACTAACGTGCGTGTAGTCGATGCTTCGGTCATGCCGATGCAGGTCAGTGCGCATTTGTCCGCAACACTGTATGGTGTCGCGGAGAAGGCTGCGGATCTTATCAAGGCGTCTCATCGAGTGAGTCGTAACTATTCCGATAGTGATCATAAATGACATGCGTTTCATGTCTAGGGACGTTCACCGATCTAGGTCTCATATGTATGAAATCTGAGTTGAGCTCTTCTGTCTCTTGTTGTGCTCTTAATTCAACGAAAAATTGTGTCACAATGGATGTATAGCAATTGATATGTATCATGATAGAATTTCGTAAAATGTCCTGCAGATATGAATAAGCAAACACTAGGAATACAAGTCTAAACGAATTCGTAACCGTAGAATGTAAGTACAGACAGAAGATAGGGATGGAAGATAAAGCAGATAAATCCTTTGTCAAATCAAGAATAAATAGGGGAGGAGTTTGGCCATCTTGTATAGACAGCAGCAATAACCAAATCGGTACTGCCATGGGTAGAGTGGTAGCCAGATTGATGTCTAATTCAGGTTAAACCTCTTATTGTGTCAAACGTAACCTCTTGAACATATCGAGCCATGTTTCTCCCACATGGTGATGTTGCGGCGGTCCAGAAAGATCGAAAGATCCAGGCATCCGAAGCTCTGGCTCGTCGTCCTCGTCACCTGCTTTTGGCATTGACTGGGGAGAAACAGCAGTACCAGTATTGGACACAGGTGTAGGACGTTCTTTCGGCACATGTTCGTGTTCCTCCTCCGCGACAACCACCAACCCCGGCACAGTCAACATATCCTGCCTCGTCCCCTGCCTCTTGCCCAGGTTCTTCTCCTTCTCCTCGAGAGGCGTAACAACGACGTTATCGTTCTTCTCCGGCGCTGAAGTAGGAGTAGCAACATTCTCGGACTTCTCGTCGTCCGAATCCATCCACCCGCCGCTGGTATTTGTTGAGGTGCGGGATGCGAACGAGCTGAGGCGATTGAGCACGCGCGCGGAGGCGATAGCTGCTCTCCAGCGTGCACGAGGATTGAAGTGTTCCCGCAACCCGCTACTGATGTCGTGCTCCCCTTCGGGTTCGAAGCTTGTTAGCCACTACATGGGCGATCTTGATAAGAGTGGAGATGGAGGCAGGCTGGTGAGGCTTACAGGGTCTTTGGCGGCTTGGGCCGCGGTGGGACGTTTAGCGGGGTCCGAACGAAGAAGTTTTCTGATGAAGTCCTTGGCTGTTCCAACCATGTTGGGTGTCAGCGAGAGATCATTCAGAGTCGGTCGAACGCACCTTGTTGGGAAATGTTTTTCCAATATCGGTCTTGGAACTCTATATTAGCTTCGGTAGTTTCTCTCTTGAGGATTTTTGCGTCGTCGGAGCGGAAGGGGGTATAGCCACAGAGTAAGACATAAGTGATAATGCTACAAGTGGTGATGTTAGCAGGCCAGGAGAAAGTAACGACAAAACATACCCAGTCGACCACACGTCTACTGGTTTTCCGTGCCCCTCCAAATTGAGGACTTCGGGAGCGACATATCCGAGACTTCCGGCGAGATTGTGGAGCTGCTCGTCTGGCGAGTGGAGGTGCTTCGCACTAGAAAAGTCATTGTCAACGGCAGACAATAAGCCATTAGAAGCACAATGTACATTCCGAAATCGGCGATAACAATATCGCTATCTGTATCCTTCGTCCGATAGAGAATATTTTCCGGTCTAATAATAGCCACGTAAGTTATTTGAGAGGGGGAAGCTGTAGAGAAGTATGGTACTTCAGGTCACGATGAACAATGTCATGCTCGTGGAGGTACTCAACACCAGAAAGGATTGACCTATTGAAAAAAATCAGGAAGATGCTTACCATGAAAGACCAAAAAAAGTCCCACCGTACTACAGCGATCGCGTCTTGCTCAGTGAATTTACCCTTGGACAGGATCCGTTCAAAGAGTTCTCCACCAATGGCCAGTTCGAAAGTTAAATAGTATTTGCTACGCGACTCGAACCATTCGTAGAATTTAACCTGAGAGAGACATTAGTAATGGTTTTCGGAAATCAACAAGTGATATACTATGTTCGGATGGTTCAGGCCCCTTAACACCTCCATTTCACCCCATACGCTAGCTTCGTTACCCTTGACCTTCTTTTTCGGTATCATCTTGAGCGCCACATCCTTCACGACACCGCTCGATTCGGATGCCGATTGCTTCTTAACGTTTGAAACAGGAGGACAGCTGACGGAATTGGGGTCACTTTCGCGGTTGGTGGCGATTGCGCCGTGTAAGGCAACGTCAATCTGCTCAGAAGGCACATTCCAACTTGCTTTCTAGAAAAGCGATCGAATCAACCTTTTGTGCGGGGCCGAGGCCCGTGAAACCGATAAGGTCCCTTCGGCACGTACCACGACTTTTCCAAATGCTCCCTCGCCCAAGATCTGATGAATCTGGTACGATTTCTTCTTCGAAAAACTTGGGGGCTGAGGAAGAAGAGCCTCTGAAAGCGTGAGCTTCATTATGAGTTCAGTTTCAGAGCCAATGCTAGCGTGGGAGGCGTTTCTAAGTGATACAGAGCTTTCGCCTTGAATATCGTTGTAGAGTGGAAGGAAAAGGAAGATTGATAGATTTGGAGGGGACAATTCACATAGCCCTGTATGAACTTCGGTTTAGAATTTTGCTGATCATTACATAAGGTCAGGGGTTGTGTCTAAAACTAAGGTGACACATCAAACCAAGTGTGACACATCAAATTGTGCAACCCAGGCCTCTCACGGGTGGCAACTCGCGTGATCCGTACGAGCGGACGCCACGCCAAATCTGCGGGGAAAGGTCTATAACATCCTGGAACGTCACTCCAAACAACAGGTGTAGAGTACGAGACCTACCTTACCCCCGCCTCTTAGCCCTCTATTGTGGCTTGCCGACGGCATAAATAGAATACATTCATTTATTTATCCGTCTGAGCGGATGAATTTGGAAAAGGGCGAAACGAGTTATCGAAGTAAGCCATAGGAAGGCGAGTAACGACTGCGACGCATTTTTCAGTCAATTCTAGACCCAATCATGTACAGGAGAACTGAATCAATTGCCCCAGGATTCATGCCGGCCATAAAATCTTCAAGAACGTCGGAAAGTGGCGTAAAGAGTGACAATTCGGAGCATCATAAGTTTGTTTTGAAGCCCCCAAAACGCTTGGAGTGGTGTCCATGATTCTTGATGCTTCTGTCCACCGACAGATCAGCTTCCAGACATGTCACTGCCGCCGCAAAAATGGGCCCACCTTTAATATCAAACTGGTTGTCACGGACTGAGTGAATGAGGAATTGTGTGCAACGCCCGAAGAAGGCATTGCTGGCGAGAAAAGATAGTATAAACTTTGCTCAGTAACTCACACCCTAGTCTGACACTGGCATGCTCAGAAAGTACTGCATTCCATTCTGTTCTCTTCCGATCCCGTAAAATCCTCAAGTAGCTCGGCATCATCTCTGACAGTTGTAGGCCCGTACACATTGGACGACTTCCTTCGGAGACACCTCATTCTTATGTACGAGAGCAACTTGAGCGATGTAAAAAAAATTAAGGCGTAATTTAGTATAGCTGGGTTATGGATCGATTCATGATTTTCGACAGGTGTAAGTCTTCCCTTCCCCAGGCACCAACGCCGAGTTTCGGCAAGCCTTCCATCCCCAATTGTGGTTTCTTCAAGCAAGGGATCGCTTATCTCCCTAACCAGGTTAAGTCCCCCCTTCTCATTGACAGATGTAAGAGCCTTTTGAGAAGGCCAACATGCCCTGTGTCCAGATTTCTGTCAAGGGCTTCATTATTCAAGAGAATTAGGGTCCCGTGCGATACCTCCTTGGCGGCAATATCGTCATCTTATTCCAGACAGTTTGCGACTTGTTGATGTACGTTTTCTCACAAGTTTGCTATAAAGATCAGCTCTCGGAGTCCTTGTCGTCATCACGCTTTGAGCACAATCTCTGAGCAACATCGTTTCTGGACAGTATTGAACTCTGCAATCGTGACTTACTGCAATGTTCTTCTTCCGTACCATTTTCCTGTTTGTCACTACTGCCCTTACGACTCTTTCCTTGAGTGCACCCCTTGCGGCAAGAGAAGGAGTGGAAATGAGTCTACCTGGTGAGTGCTTGCTACCTTGTTCAATCTCGTTGGCTCTAACTTGAATGTTTCTATTTTGTAGTGGATACTACTAATAACATGCTGTAGGGAAACATCTTCAATTCCATGGCTGACCGCAATTGTACTTACTTGGACCACTGCTCAGTGACATTTCAGGCCTCCTTGGCCGACTGCTTGGCAGGCCTGTTTTTGAAAGAGCGCCTGTTATCCAAGAAATCTCTGCAGATGGGGATGAGGATGGTAAGGATGACAAGGATGATGTTAAGCAGGATAAGAATGATGATAAGAATGATGATAAGAAGGATGATAAGGATGGATGTTGAGGAGAATAAGGATGACGATGGGGAGGATAAGGATGATGATAAGAAGACTGGCCCATCATGAGACAGAAGGTGTAGCAGGTGTAGCAGTGGTCCACAATTTCATCTGAGATTTGGTTATAGAGAAGGACATGGATGATGTTGTCATTAATAATGTTATCTGCCTGATTGTCACAGAAGGCTGGCTGATGTCAGTTGTGAGCAACACACTAGTGGAGGAAACAGGCAAGTACAAGCATCATTTGCTTTACAAAAGCAGATCTTGCCCTTCCTTTGAGTGCTAGCAGCTGGGTCAAACTCAAATAGGGTTTGAAAATTGATGCAATGCTAGGCCTGGAATGGCCAATGCAATTCCAAGATGGCAATAGTATAATGCATGCCATGCAGTTGAATTTAACTCAAGAGTACATCCAACATCATCCAACTACACCTTTACAGTTGTCCAGGTGCAATGATTTCCTTGCTCCTTCCATCAAACTATCCCTTCAGGAATAGGCAAATCCTACAGTAGGATCTGACAAGTGAGTAGAAGGCCTGATTGTCTTGAGCTCTGGATTGCCAACAAACATGACTATGATGTGAATGTGCTATGATGCACTGCTGGTAATGGAATCTGTTTCCAAGAGAAAAAGGGTCAGAAAATGTGTTATAGGAGCACTAAACTGGTAAATGAAGAAAGTTGCCTCCGCTGCTTCAATTGTAAAGGTGCTAATCACAACCAACCTGGTGCAGATATGCAGCATTACCAGGTTGGTTCAGGAACCAGGATGTCAAGAAGAAGCTTGAGGAAACAATGGAGTTTGCACTGTCAAATTGTGGTGTGAAGAATGACAAGATCGGAAAGAAGTGGGGCAACAGCTGTGGTGGCTTCAGGAAACAAACCAGACTGCAAGGGCTTTGGACAACCTCACAGACAAGAATGGTGCTAAACCACATAACATAATTTTGGTACAGCATGTTATAAGATGAACAATTTGAATGTGATCCTAAAAGTCTTGGGTCTGTAAGTCTAGATTCATTTACTGAGCTTTAGAGTGACAGGTAATCTAGACTGACCCTCTTACTAGACCAGGAAGTGCCCAGACAGCATTGTATTCACAATGGGTTAGGCCATGTAGTGACCCTGCTTAAATCCAAACTACCCTGTTGAATGGATAAGACCCAAAAACACCTACCTGACACAACTGAGAACACTTTAACACAATGAGATGATTACACTGGCTATGGCAACTGCCTCACCCAGGAGGGAGGGGGTGGCAACCCCACCATTAATCACATGCCTGAGGACATCCTAGGAGGGTTCCAAACTGGGCCCAAGATATGGGCATTGACAGGGAAAATGATGATGGCAATGTATCTGATAAGAAGTAACCCAACTGATGGTCAAACAGACTGATATCCAGATGTAGAGACCAATGGAACAAATAGAGAAGCCACTCCAATAGATGATGTTGAGCTACTGGACAGATCTGAAGTAACAAGCTAGCTGAGTTGACCTAGCAGGAGTAGTGGGAGCAGCAAAGGCAAGCAGGGAAGCATACAAATTGCATCCGTAAATATGAAAGGTGTGGGCTTGACAACAACAAGAGAAGAATGGCTACAAATGTGCTAGAGAGAAGAAAATTGATATTCTTGCAGTCTAAGAGACACACCTGAGTGAAGATACAAGGGTAAGCCTGAACAAGCTTTTCAGCAGGCAGATACATATTGAAGGAAGGATGGACTCAGAAAGACTAAATGCAATGGGTGTTGCCTTTATAATCAATAAAAGGAGAATGAAATGGAAAGAGGTGTGTACTACAGAAATTGTCCCAGGAAGAGCAATCTTAATGGAGGTACCATGGTACAGTGATAAGAAACTAACAAACCTAAACATGTATGCCCAAAATAACCATACAGCAACAGGCATTTCCAGAACAAAATACAAGTCAGGTGGAGAGAAGTACCCAGACTACCCAAACCCACAGTCATGCTAAGAGATATGAATGTAGTGAAAGATGCAATACTCCCAGCACACCTTGACCCAAATGTATTTACAGATGCCTTAACAAACCTAAAGGCACAATTTGGCCTAGCTGATGGATGGAGATGACATAATCCAACAGCAGTGGAGTTTACATTTTATATGATAAATAGGCCCATTCAATCCCAAATATATCAGAGAGAACTTGTTGAAGTATACTTGGGAATGGAATATCAAATGTACAGGAATTAATATGGACCATAGACTAGTCTCTGCATGCATCATGAACCCTAGACAACTAATGATGGGTAAAGGTAGATATGCTATGTTGCTTCAACTGATCCAAGAGCCCCAGCTAATCATGAAGCTGAGGAAGCTTGGACTGAAATACAAAGAGGAAGTCATGGCATCCTAAGAAGCACAAAGCAAATCAAGAAACCCTCAAACAGTTCACAACAGACAGTTCACAAAGAATTTAAGATAAAAATTCTCCAGGAAATAGGAAGCTGCTCAAAGAGCTTAAAACCAAAGATGCTAGAGAAAATAGCAACAATTTAGAAAGACCACCAGAAGGTGCTGAACAATTGGGACAAGGACAAGGACATGCAAACCACACAGGCAGGAATCCTAGACAACAGAATTAAGGAAATGGAAACAAGAAGGTTTATGAAGGCAAGAGATATGATTTATGGCAAAACAATCACTAAACAATGGATCAACTAGAATAAAGATAGGAAACCAAGGGTCTCAAGATTTTCCCTAGAGAAAAACAACAAAACCACTCCAGAACTCAAAAGAAATGGCATCAGAATGACCAAAGTAGCAAGGGATCACCATAATAGGATTCAGACATATGATCTCCTGCCTGAAGGAAGTATATACAGAAGACACATGAAAATAATTCTGAGCTGTATTAACAATACACTACCTGAAGTGCACATCAGAATAATGGATGAACCAATAGAGAATGCTGAGGTGGTGGAGGCAATAAGAGTCATGAAGAATGGGAGAGCTGCTGGATTGGATGGCATCCCTCACAACATATGGAAAGCCCTGGAAAAAGAAACAATCAGAAAGAAGAGGATGAGGAATCAGACCCTGACATTGCAAAAACATTCACAATTGTTTTCAACAACATAAAAGCACACAGTATAGTAGAAGGAGTAGAATTTGCTGAGGGGTAGCTATGCCTGCTGTACAAGAAAGAAGACAGGACAGACATAGGTAACTATTGCCCTAACACCATCCTGAACACAGACTACAAAATCATGACAAAAGTCTTGGCCACAAGATTGAGCAAAGTGTCAAAATCAATCATTCACCCCATGCAAGTGGGTTTCATGGAAGGAAGAAGGTTACAAACTGAGTTGGCACACACAATGATCAAGTGGTGTGAATTGTCAAAAAATAATGACATGATTATTTGTCTTGACTAGGAGAAAGCATATGACAGAATAGTCCATGCCTTCCTGTAGGAATACTTATGAAAGTTTGGCTTCCTAACATCATTCATGGTAAAAAGACTAATACTTAGGAGGAGCACAGACCATAGTCATTTTAAACAGAAAAAAGAGTGAGCCCTTGATAGTCACAAGAGAAGTATGCCAGGGTGACCCAAGCAATAAAATCACTTGCACAGATGTTGAGGGTATTAAAGCTCAAGGGGATAAAACATGTATTTTGTGAAGAATATGCTAAGGAAACAATGTTTGCAGATGATACTACAGTATACCTATTGGAAAACAATTTATTTGATGAGCTACAAAGGATTATAAAGAGCTGATGCAAGGCCTCAGGGGCAATTTTTAGCATCCCCAAGACTGTTGTGGTCCTGGTAGGGTCCAAAGAGTTTAGAGAGGGGATATATACAAGAACACTTAAGGAAGAGTCTAACAGCATCCCATATAATTATAAAGATACTGCAAGAAGGGGAGGCCACAAGACTCCTCAGAGCTTTCATAAGGAAATGAAGCTAGTGACATAAGTGGATGGACTTTAACAATAGAAAAGATTATGGAAGATCTGCAGACACAGTTCAGAACACATGTCGAAGAAATGCCCAAACAGGTAGAAGAGAAGATTAACAAAATTATAAAAAGATTTCATATGGTGGAAAGGATCCCACTCAATGATAGGTAGACAAACACTGACTCTCTCACATTCAAGAGGGGAGAAACCTACTGGATCTGAGTGCAAGGAATGAGGCAATAGAAATAATAAAAGTTAAAAAATACTTGAGAATGGACAGGGAAAGACCAGATTGGGCAAAGGTTGCTGATGCTATAATCAAAAGTAAGATTGCAAAGAAATGGGATGCTAAGGACTAAAAGACATTCTTAAACACATTTTTACAAAGCATAGATGTAGATGTGGACAAGAAAGAAGATGGGCTCCCCTCATCATTGCAAAGAATGCTCAAAATAGCAAAAAGACAGGAAGTGGCCTTCTATGCACTGGAACTGGACACTAACTTGAAAAAAGATATGCCTATATGGTTTCATACAGGCTTCAGCAACAAGAAAAACATGAGATGGAACACAGATCAGGCAGCATGCCTGAGAGAAATTCATAACATGAAAACTGTTGGTGACATGATGAAAGTTGCAGACAACACAAACACAAGAAATAACATACACCATAAAGGCAGAAAAGACTGTGCATGCATGCTGTGTAGAGAAACAAGAAGATCTGGATGCTCAAATCTGCATCAATGTGGAGAGTATGCAAGGGGAATCCTGAACAAACTCAAGATGAGATGGGAACCAGAGTCTTGAACAAAGGACAGATCAATCACAGAGGAGGAGTGGGCCTTCAGCCCAGGCAAAGATGCAGTAGCCTTTGACACAAGCATTACAATGTGCAAGAACCTGTCAGGAAGTTTATCTGGTCTGCAAACTCTTCCAGCGCTAGAGGTTTGTCCTCCTCCCATCCAGGTGTCTGGTTATCCTTTGCTGGATACTCAAAGTTCATTGACTTTGGTTCACCCATAAACTCAGGATTGACTGATGGGTACTCCTCATCTTCTGCTTGCTTGGTTCTCCTTGATAGGCCATCCACACTGAATGTCCTACCAGGTATGTGCCTTAAGGTGAAATGATAAAGTAGTACATCCTCAATCCACCTCATAATAGTGGCATTGAGGCCTACTCCAGGGTTGCTTAGCATCCTTTTCAAATACTTGGCA
>QGOB01002132.1:0-17445 GCA_003313055.1 Termitomyces sp. MG145 | reverse complement strand
GATGGTGGTTTGTGAATTGGTTTGTTTGTAGTTCTTGGGTTCGTTAGCACACAAGAGGGTGTATTTATGCGTTTTTGGCATGGGTGCTGAGGTAATAGGGGATCGATCGTCTTTGCATTTTGATGCATGTAAAAGGGGAAGTACGATATTACTACCGCATGCAAGTCTGCTATTATCGAGGCATGTCGCTCAAATTGTTAAAGTGGGGCAGGCGAATTGAGAGCATAAATGCGGTCAAGTGTTTGTTGATGATCAAGAATTAAATAGACTTTTCCATTCAGCTGCGAAGATGTTTGCCAACGCAAGTCTCAAGGTAAGCAGTATACTGCTTGTTGCAGTCCTTAGATTGTAAGCACAGACAAGCATCCTTGTCAAATGTTGAAATGACTTCTTCTGATTGGACAAGCACCGGCAACTCAACTTACCGTGGAAAAAGAAAAAAATAACCAGGAAGAAGAAGATCTATGTTTGCATCGCAGCGAAATTCTTGTTTGTTTGATTAGAGGGCAGGGACATTATGCAACTTCTACGTCAATTGATCCTTCAAGTTGGTATTCAGGGATGCTTTTATCAGAGACCACAAGTTCTTTCCGATGAACTATCTTCATGAGAATCGTGGAATGGCAGGGTATCCTCGCAGAATATAGTAGGCCTGTTTTAACCAATGAGCAATCGAAGAAGACGGACCCCACCATCGTAGTTTATCTGCCCGAATGACAGGTGAACGCAGTTTGTACCAACTCAACTCCTTCACGATAACATCGAAGCGGAGCACAACTTCATCCATGGTCGGTCGCTTCTTAGGGTCATCATCCATCATGTCTGACACGAGCTCACGCATGAACTCAAACCCCATGTAGGGGACTATTGCATCATATAAACCCTGCAGAAAGGTCAAGAATGTGATCAACAAGACATCGTTGAAAAGAAATGGAAGAAAGGCGTACATCAAGATAATCCTCCTTGATTAGATTCCCGATGCAGTACACATCTACAGGGAAGGGATCACAAGGCGGAGGCTCAGATCCTTGATATTCTGGGACATTCATGTGTCCTCCACATGGAACTTCAAGCAAATGAGGTCCATCCTCTCCTATAAAATCATGAGAGAGTCCAAAATCTATTAGGTGATACTTTGTGGGCCGAATCGTACGAGACACAGGCTTAGGGGCCCGGTCAATGAAATCACGTCTCATGGTATGGTGAAAAGGATGTGGTGGGGATGTGTACAGCGAAAGACCATCCTCCATGATGTTGTTGCTCTTGCAATCACTGAAAATCAACATACATTGTCAGTGATGATAATTTCTCAATTTAAAATTTGCCTCACCCATGAATCGTGCTGTTCTCGTGCATAAATCGCAAGCCCTGACAAACAGACAAAGCCAACATATAATTATTGAGTCTTGTCACGAATATTAAGCACCTCAAAAATTTGGCGAAAGAACTCCACCGCCTCGCCGACCGTCTCAAACGGTGCAGTTGTCATTTTGCGCAAGAGCGGCATTACTATGAAGGCTACGTCGGAGTCGGGCTTCGGTAAAATTATGTCAATTATAGGTACGCAATGGTTCCTATGATGTCCAATGAGAGACTGGGAAGAGAAGCGTCTGCCAATAGTGAGTTCATTCATTCCGAGAAGAATCCTGAGTCGTTTTATAGCCACAAGAGATCCATCAGGACGAGACGCATCAAGCATACGACCAAACTACGACATCGTCAATTGACAATTCAAAAGTGAGGAGTGGAAATTATTACATATCCAATTCTGCAATGGTCTTCGCACTCGTAATAAGACTTGGTGCTGTCTGAAGTTAACCATGACGGTGTCCATTCGGGGTGATATCGCTTCCTAAGTGTATAACCATGTTCTTGAAGGTAATAGTAGTGGTCACGCCAGAAGCACTCCACTGGTCCAAGTTTGCCTGCAAGAACAGACGCTTGAGAATCAGAGAGAGATGCGGAGTCCATAGGGGAGTTATACACATCTTGTGCAGATGCGAAGGTTTATTAAACTTTTGAACAAAACAGAATGATGAAGGGACTGCCATAAACGGCTCAATTGTTTTTCTTGTTCCCATTGTTCCCACACTTGAAATGTTCTTGTGTGGCAGAGGCGACCATGTTTTTATGACTTGCAATTGTTCGAATCTTTTGCTCTGCAACTAGAATACTTCTTGTATTTGGTTGGTTTGTACTTAAAGGAGAGAAATGGTATTGAAGTAGACCAATAAACCACCTTTCCAGAATTATGGTCCTTCTTGAAACGTTAGGTATCTTGGTAGGGATTGGATCCTTCATTGTGTCGACAAGTGCGGCCATTGAAGCCCGGAGCGATGGAATCAATGCCAAACTCACTTGTGCACAAGAAAGCCTAAGGAAAGCAAAGAAGCTTCTGGTCGCAAGCATGTTGATTCTCTCTAAGCAGGAATACGACGAACGCGCCGAAAAAAGCCAGATGTGGGTGAGAGACATTGTTCATATTGGATGTTCCTCTAATTATACAGAACTGACAGGCTCTTCACGGAATTGGCTAACCTTAAGGAACAATATCGAGCATTCAACTCCAAACGTTTCTCCCACTCCAGAGGATTCAAGGATCTGGTGGACACTATGCAGTCAAACTGTGATGAATTTTAGGACAAAGTTGTGGTATGTTGACCACCATTCACTTGAAAGATCTAATAGTCCATAAGCTTCAATACGTAGAGATTATCTGTACTGGCAGCAGAACGAAAGATAGCTCATGATGAGCTTGAAGCTCAAAAAATACTGCAGCAGTAGGCAGTGACTGAAGAAATTCAGTTTCTATACTTACAAGCAGTAGCCAGCCTTCGAGATATTGCCCAAGATGTAAGATAAGCATGGAATTTAAGGTAAGTTTGTTGAGAAACACAGAGGCTTTGTTTCATCATTGCTCAGTTGTACCAATCCAGAGATAATGAGAAGGCCTGGGCAAATTGGACTAAATGCTCTTTGGTCGATTACAAACTATCAAAGACAAATGCAAGACTCAAAATCAGTGTCCGATTTGATCTATTCTGCTGTTTTCATGAGTCAAAGGATTAGAGAAAAAATGGCAATTACACACGTTGAGGCTAAGCCCCAAAAGGGTGTATTCAATGTCAATGGCGTAGGATTACACAGTATGTCATTGGACATTTCAATGACAGGATTATGAAAGTATTAACAAGATGGATTTGGTTCGATGTCTCGCAACATCGGATATTATTTCTCCGCCTAACTCACATTGTCAAGAGTGAGTAGCCTTGAGAACAATACCTACATTCTATTCACGTCATCGAGAACCTAATCCGTAGAGTTCGGCAGCTGAGTAGCAGGTGTTCAACAACAATGGAAACTTTGTAGCGTGGGAGTCATCTACCAAGAATTTGTAATTGAGACGGGCTAGATGCTGTTACGCATGCCTAAGACACTCCAGCACAGTATCCTCTATACCTAGGAGTTTATAGGTATCCAGTCCTTTATGAGGTTCCTGGTTCAAACGAGAAATTGGCCAAGTATATGTATAGGTGGTGGGCAAAAGTAGCAAGAAAAAGCTGAGTTAGACCCTAACCTTGCGCTCCTGACAAAACATAAATACTAGAAAAGATAAAGTCATTCAGCCCAAGCCCTACAATGCAAAAGTAATTCAGAAAGCGATTCAGATCAAAACGCAAAATATGAATGCCAACAATTGTCGATGGTAGAGTAGATTCCCCACCAGAGGGCTGAAAATGCTAAGACCTACCGAAGTAACATCCCAATTGAGCATGCATAGAGAACATATAGGTTTACATGATCGTTTTCCAGGCACGAAGCATCTGGCACCATTAGTGCTTGAGAACTCGGAGAGGTTTAAAGGCGGTGCAGACGGACAAGCTCAAGAATGGGTTTGGGATCCATATGTACGCTGCACTCTGCCTGAGAGTATCCCCGCAGTGTGTCGAGGTTAGCTTACGCACTGATATCAGGAGTTATGACATCAACGATGCAGGACAGAATGCCACAGCGCTTCCGGAGGGTGTGAAAAGTGGTTTACGCTTTGTGCACGCCAGATGGGACGGAGTGGACGAGAGTAAGGAAGGAAGAGTAGTGGTCTGATAGATGAGGTTTGGAAATTTGTTTGTTTGTTATTTTTAGGATTCGGTGGCGCAAAGAGCAGCTGAATGGGTGCTGAGGTAATAAAGCGTCTGCAGAAATCTCTCCCAGCCCAAAGATTTGTGGACTGCTATTAAGGCCGCACGAGATATGGATCTAATGGCATTGTGAGGATGGATCAAGTGTACATTCACACACTCCTTTTGCAGCAGCGGTGATCGCATAGAATGCATCATTACTACATTTGCGATTGTCGTAGAGGTTAAATATCTCTCAATCAAACTTTCTCACAGAGGTAGGAAGAAAGAGATTCAGAAACATAGATTCAGGATATATAGAGACAACATATGACAACATTAACTCCACAACCCCTTAAACTACTGCTTTCGATTCCTCAGACGCAAAGAAGACTTTGTTCTTTGTGTCATCGGGGCTCGTAGCAGTATCCAACATGGGCTGTGCCTGAGGCATAACAGTTGCTTTACGTCTCCGGGGGAGATTCCCCACGGTTGGCTGCAAATGCCCTTGAGGCTGCCCACCGAGATTAGGGGGTGCAAAACGAATGAAAAGAGTAACCCCACGACGCTCATTGAGCGTGCGCGAACGAACAGGGATACGCCTATGCGAGCGTTTTGCAGGCACAAAGAATCCAGCGCCGTTAGCGCTTTGAAATTCGGAAAAATCAAGATGAGGATGGATGCGGATTAGCTCGAGGATGGGTTTGGGAACCATACGCACGCCACGAACTCTGCGCGGAAGTGTTGCCGCGGTGGGCTGAGTGTGCTCTTTAGACTGCCCGCCGACATTGGCGGCATGGACCACGGAGGAAGGAACTTCACAGCACTTGTGGAGAGTGCGAGAGTGGGTTTGCGTACCTTCGTGCTCGATGGATGGGGTCGAGGGTGATGAGGAAGGTGAGGAAGGACGGGTGGTGGTTTGGTTAGCACAAGCAGTCATGTTTAGTTGTGTCAAGATGATGGTGGTTTGTGAATTGGTTTGTTTGTAGTTCTTGGGTTCGTTAGCACACAAGAGGGTGTATTTATGTGTTTTTTGGCATGGGTGCTGATGTAATAGGGGATCGATCGTCTTTGCATTGTGATACATGTAAAAGGGGAAGTACGATATTACTACCGCATGCAAGTCTGCCATTATCGAGGCATGTCGCTTAAATTTCAAAATTTAGCCAACGAATGGCCTAAAGAGCTCGAGTCTATATGTGGGGCTGATAAAAGGAGGGTGAATCAGGCTAATCGAGAGCAGCAATGCGGTCAAGTGTTAATTAGACTTTTCCATTCAGCTGGCAAATTTGGCAACGCAAGTTTTGATACTGTCTAGTAATCAAACATCCTATTAATCGGGGGTGCGCAATTCTCATGTCGGGAATTTCATTTCGGGAGTGCACAATTTTAATGTCGGGATTTCCATTTCGTAACAAATTGGGAGGATCAGAGAATCAGCGGAAGCCGGGAAAAAAGCTCCAGATAGAAAGATTATTGAGCGTCCAGTACTCAGAGTCGCCGGCTTATCTTATGAATCTCTACTGATTTAGATGCTCCAGGCAGATACACATCCTATTCAGCAAAGGCGGCGTTCACACAGGATAGATTCAAGTTCATCATCATCGGCTTTGTGTTCCTTCTGTTCCTCTCTACCACCTACCGCCGGTTCATCGGAACTGTGCCAAGGCCACCCCAGATACATGAGGAAACACATGGATCTGGCAATGATCGGGCGCCCATATCATCCTTGCGTATCGACGTTGACTGGTTCTGGGTCCACTCGACGCATATTTCAAGGTACTTCCTGTGATTTGTCAAGATTAAAGTTCGTTCCAACGTAAAAGTCTGCGGAAAATGCATGCGCGAAAGTTGGCGAGGAACTCAAATAAGCAGACAAGAGCTCGTATAGTATTGAGTTTGATATCTTACCTAATCTAATCACGGAACACCTCAGGATACTTATCTTGTCTTCACACGATGATTTCAGTTCATGAGTTCGTGTTTCAAATGGGCTGACAGTACGGCTGATCCAAGCCTTTGATTACACTGTTGCATTCATCCACCAAGGACAAAACCCCGGAAGGGGCGACAAAGCAACATCATGCAATTCAACAAAACTGCAGCTGCATCAGCATAATAAACGGGACGAAACGCAAAGATTCGCAAGACACAGAGAAGAGTTCGAAAGGAAGAATAAAAAACGAATCGTGGACGATGGATCGATTACTGAATGGACTCGAATGTACGAGTGAATGGATGTTGGACAAAGAATAGAGGTACAAAAAAGATATCAAAGCCAGCCCAAAAAGCCAGCTCAAGACGACAAGGAAGCACAGTCGCAAAGGAACTATTACAGCCCCCCAATCTGGAAGGACCCTCTCTGCGTCGGTTGTACTTGCTGTGCCACAGTTTGCGAAAGCACGAGTCCCGTGCCATGCGCGAACGCCGGTGTGTTCTTCTCCTCCAGGTCCGAGTACAGCACCGTCATATCCTTCCGCTCCTTGCACCAGTTCTCTGGATCCCAGAACGTGTACTGGCCTTGCTCTCCGCCTGGCACCTTCTGTGATGGCGCTGTTCCACTCTCCTTCGTGATCCATAGTCGGAGGTCCTTGTGATACCGCCAATTACGATTCCACCTAGTGTGTAAGTAGGGTTGTCAGTCCGTGATCATAAATACAGCAAGAAAATGTTAGAAAAACCAAGCAATGAAAGGTGTTCTGAGCATGATATGTGAAAAAACACGCACAATTCTTGTGCTGCGACTTCTTGTAGCGCATCCCTCGGACTCGAGTAAAACATGAAGAAGAGCGTCTCGTCACTGAATGCCGACGCCTTACTAGGCCCAGGTGGTGTCGCCTGTACACTCGCATAACACGTAGGTAGATGGAAATCAGGCTCTACCGTCCGTGCCGCCGACTGATCAGCCCAAGGCGTGATGAACGTCGAGTACAGATCCCTATGAATTCCACAGCGTCAAAATCCGGGAAGCCATAAGCGGATCATGCATACTCACCCCGTATAACCCATGTCTAGCCCCATCGTGCCCAGATCAGTCCCAATGCCCGACATCCCTTGGTCCAGATCCGAACCCACATTCTTCAGCATCGCGAGGAGCCCTAGCAGGCCCCATCGATCAGCCGCGCTCACGAGCACCTGTTGGGCGGGTGTTTGTGGGTGTAACTGCGAATGCGATATCGAGCCCGCCTGCAATGTTGCAGGGTTCTGATGTGTGCTCGGATTCGGGTTATTTGTCGGATTCGATGGTGGATTTGAGTCACCCTGTGCGCCGTTCGACGAGTACTGTTGTTGGCCTGATGGGTTCGAGGTCGTAGTCGTATATGATGGTGGTAGTACGCCTGGGGGTGCGTTTAGATGTGTTGTCGAAGACGTTTGGGTCGAGTGGCTGCCGTTCTGTTGCGACTGTGTTGTCGTTTGAGAGGAGAACGCTCCAAGAGTTTCTGTGCCCTGTGATTGCGAGCCTGGATTCGCATTGGGGGAATTCCAGGCTTGTGCCTGGCTGAGCTTTGCGAAGTTGTTCTGCATCAGCGTTACATTAGCGTTTGGCAGACCAGACGGAAGTAGTAAAATAAAAGTTTGCCAAAGAAGCAAGTCGCGCGATAATACCCTTTCCCCCGAGGGTTGTATGAATCGGTGTCAAAAACGTACCCGCTGTTGTTGTTTCTCTGCCTCCGTCTGTCCCTGTTGGAAACCCGGATGTACGTTTCTTGATTGGCCCAAGTTCAGCATGCCGGGTGTTCCAGGTTGTAGATTACCCCCTAAAGCGCCCAGTAGATTTTGTCGATGTTGCTGTTGTGATGGATCCGAGAAACCGTTAAGACCTGGAGGATGCGATTGACTCTCCTGCCCCGCGCTTTGAACTTGTCCAGTCGTACCGGGAGTCTGTGATCGTCCCAGCGCGGGAAAGTCGTCAGGTGTGAAGTCTCTTGCTTGATTTGAGCTGCCTCCGATCGACCCAGCACCTGCACCTGACAACGCAGTCCCTGCCTGACTCGCATAACTCGTCACAGAGCCACTCACAGTGGCTCCATTACTAGCAGTCGATGTGTTGTTCGCGGTCGTCGATCCGAGCGCAGGAAAATCGTTCGGGTCCAGGCCAACATCGCTTGTCGAGGACACGGATTGGGCATTTGCAAGGTTTGGCGTTTGCGCGAGATGCGGAGGTAGAGACAAAGTGCCTCCGGTGGTTTGTTGTTGCTGATGCGAGGATGATTGCTGTTGCTGCTGTTGCTGGAGTGTAGTGCTGGATTGATGCTGACCCAGACCACCAAACGGGAAGCTGCTTTGACCGCGCTGCTGAATGAAGCCTGGAGTAGATTGGGAGACCAATGTTTGTACTTGAGACGAGGGCGCCCGATGAGTGCTGGGCTGGAGACCGGCTACATAATTGCTGCCTGGCAGAGCATTGACGGTTCTTGGTGGCATTCCGTAGGTGGGGTAGGACGGACGGAATTGGCTGGTTATCGCAGGATTATGAGCGAGACTTGGAGGTCGTTGCTGTGGCTGGCCTGAATGGACATTCCAGGAAAAGTCAATACCATAAATAATGCCAGTAAAGAGAAAGTACAGCACCTGGTCGATTCATACTTTCAAAAAAAGTCTAAAAAAATGTGAATATACAATTAACTCGCATTTTTACTGAACGGCCGCTGGAGAACATACGAGATTAACAGATTTTGGTCAAGATGTCAGAGGTGAAATCCACTCTCCTCGCTCAAGTGTCTTTGTTACTCTTTGTTTGCGTTGTCCCTTACCTAAGCGCCCATCAGTCCATCAAGTCCATTCAATTCGGCTTTGCTTCACATCTCAGCGAAGCCCGCAATGAATTGGGAGTCGCCTACAGCTTAAGTATCATGGGTGACCACTTAAAACATGCAGTGCAACTGTTTCGCCTGTTTTCATGCACTGATGCTCTATCATTATTTCGACACCTAGCTTCAATGAACTGCTGAAATCTTCTGGTTGTCAACACCTGTGTTCCCGCCTCAACCATCTGTCTGAGGTCTTGTCAATAATGATAATGCTCCAGTCTGTGAAGTATTGCACTCTGCATTGTTGAAATGCCGGATCTTGAGCAAACTCACACGAGCAAAATTCCGGTGACTCGAGAAACCAAGAAACTCACCTGAACGTTTTTATCGCCGACTTGCATGCCATTCCTTGAAAATCGATGTTGAGAACATGTGGCTAAAGGGCAGCAATATGACCATCACCTGATTTTTACAAAGGCTGGAGTGTCGATAATCGGACTCGCCAGAAACCTGATGGACAAGAGACGCTCATATGCTGTCTCCTACTTCAAATGAAAAATCTAGTTTACCCAGCCTTTCATCAAGCTTTGCGGTGAGGTGGCGTGCACATATTACTTGAATAAATTGCCTCGAAGTCTTGTATTATACGTAGCTATGTACTGAAATAGAGAGGTGTGCAATGGCATCCTATCTGTCGGACCAGCCTCCTGTTTGCAGATAGCGCAACCCATCGAACTTCAAAAAGTTGCACTATAGACAGACAGGAAATTCCGCAGCTATAATTGTGCACCGGTAACAAGCTCGGAAGGTACAAAAGAAATTTAGGGTGATTCAAGAGTGTATAAGGGCAATATATCGTCGCAAAATCCGCGACATCGATTGTGGCAGGGACTGATCGAGTACATGCGTGCGTCTTCTCGGACTACCATCTCTGCCTCATTCAATCTAAGCCATGCGCCGTTCAGCCATTTAAGAGTCTGCTACTCTCTTCAGCGTCTTCTGGTACGCTCTCTTATTGTCTACTTATCTATATCCCATCGTTCATTGATGTATTACGATTATGAAGAAATGACCAATTTACCCGCTCTCGCCCGTGCAGGGCATGTCGCACACCTTCAACGCTGCCTCAATGGTTATTTCCTTCGAATCACCCATGTACACTTTTGACATCTCTCTTTACAGGGCTCCCTAACTCGCAAAACGAAGTCGACGCGTCAAAGTAAGTTGTGGCTTCCAATGCCGTTATCCGTCCGTGTGGTCATTCATTAACATACAAATCAACATCGACACTCAGAATGGCGGTCGTATTCTACTGCATAGGATCACTAGATCTCCTAGGACTATTACACGAGAAGACGAACGAGCACGATCGCGCATCGTGGAGGGAATGGATCTGGCAACAGCAAACTAGTAAGTGGGTCCTAATCGGGCACCCAATTTATTCTCCTTGCGCATCGACGCTGACTGCTTCGCAATTGGATGACTAGGCGGTAGATACGGTTCTGGGTTTCGTCCTAGCCCCTTCATGACTACTGCGCCCACTGCACCCGTGCGTCTGATGCCTCCATTTTTCTCACTCGCATATCCGTTCACTAACGCATTATTCCCTAATGCAAATCAGGACGACTCATACACTGATTACGACACACCCCACCTCATTATGACCTACACCGCTCTACTCTCACTTGCTATATTCCGGGACGACTTTTCTCGGCTGGACCGCAAGGGGCTGCTCGCCTTCATCCGGACGTGTCAGCGAAACGACGGAAGGCAAGCAAATTTCCTTTTCCCATTTTCAATCTTTCCAGCGCGCGCGTGTGTGAAGGGTGTGAAAGGTGGACGCGGGATGGGCGCACTGGGGACTTGGGCGTGAAGCGCGCGTAACCGTGACCCAGAGCTTGTTTTGACGTGAAAGAACACCGGACAGCTTCTCCATCGTGCCTGGAAGTAATGAGACCGACCTTCGCTCGCTCTATTGTGCGTTCGCCATCAGTGCCATGCTCGATGATTGGTCCGCTATCGACGCACAGCGCGCAATCGAGTATATCGCGTCATGTAGGGTACGCGGATCGTTACTTACGTTTCTATTCCCCCAAACGTTAAGTACTCACCCCTTTAGACGTACGAAGGTGGTTATGGTCAGGCTCCATTCTGTGAAGCTCAAGGTGAGCGGTATCCTGCCTGTCATGGTGCTTAGATCGAACCTTTTCGTCTCGTGACAATTAGGGGGTACAACGTACATCGCCATCGCTTCTCTACATCTTGTTCCCAGTCTATACAAGCCATCTCTATCGTCCGCAGAGCGCCAACTGACGATCCACTGGCTCGTCGGCAACTATCACTCATCTGGTGGATTCTGTGGACGTACCGGCAAAGACGCGGACGCGTGTTACTGCTTCTGGTGTGGTGCTTCCCTGCACGTTAGTCGTTCCTTCTTCTCTGTAGCTACCTGACGAACCACGCGTGTCGCAGATCCTCGGTGCTGGCGATCTCATTGACACACTCAGCCTCGCTAGATTCCTCGCGTCCTGCCAATTCAAATACGGCGGTATCGCCAAAGCGCCTGGTGAACACCCTGGTACGCCCGGTCCATAAACCGACTCATGCTTTCTACCGCTGATTTTTTGTTCGCCCTTAGACCCGTACCACACATACCTGTCCCTCGCAGCGCTGTCAATGTACTCGCCCGCGCCGGCCATGGGAAATCATGTTCACGCGGCTTCATGGACGTTCGAACCGCTAGATCCGCTTCTAAATGCCCGGGAAGATACTGCGCGGTGGGCGAAAAAGTATATCCCAGAACCGAGAACTTAGGCTTTAGGCTTTAAGACGTTTAATTTCTGCTTCACACTATAGATATTGACAGGTGGCCGGCGGTTTAAGACGGTACTATGTGTGTAATCTATGATTCCTAAGTATATGGCTGTCCCGTTTGTAGAAGCGGTACGGAATGTTAAGATTCTCTCCATTTCTGGGGTCCTGCTCATTAGCCAACCGTCGAACGTGATTCCTCCGAATCGTTATTTATGTTTCCTCATCAAGACACTGACGTCAGGTTTCCTGGCCAAGCTGCCAATGAGCCAGTTCAGGCAAGGTTGAAGGCACTAGGTCAGAATTTTTCTGACTTCTTTTCAGATGACCACAGCTTAGAGGATACTAAGCCGGTCCATCATCGGACAACAGTTTGGATGACCCAATTCTTTCGCGGAAATGCCATGATAACTATTATGCACGTTCAATCTCGTTCCCTTAGACCGTTGTTCCGTTTCTTGTCCTCTAGATTCTACAAGCATGTATTGGAGCATCCTGCTTCATTCAGCAGTACATTTTGAGACTCAAAAGGCGCCCAATAAGTGTTCGACTTCACATATGCATTGATTTTCGCATGGCGGGAAGATTGTGTGTGGTATCTATAGCAACTACAAGCGGATGAAAACTTTTTTTGACTGCCCAGTCCAGTCGCTGCTTGTTGTGCATCAAATCGCCTATTTTCCGAGCGTCGATGCAAAAAAAAAAAAAAACAAAGATAATAGACCAGGGCTTGGAACTAACACTGATGTCACTGGGATGTCGACGATTTTTACAGGGCAGCGAAAAAATTCTGCCACTTCTACGCGGGGCAATATATATTAAGGGCCACCAATCAATCCTCCATGATATATATTGTTCGGAGACCCATAAGTTGAAAAGTATATTCCGATGAACTATCTTCATGAGAATCTTGGAATGGCAGGGTATCCTCGCAGAATATAGTACGCCTGTTTGACCCAGTGAGTAATTGAAGAAGATAGACCCCACCATCGTGGTTCATCTGCTTGAATGACAGGCGAACGCAGCTGGTACCAATTCAACCCCTTTATGATAACATCGAAGCGGAGCACAACTTCATCCATGGTCGGTCGCTTGTTAGGATCATCATCCATCATGTCTGATACAAGCTCACGCATGAACTCGAACCCCGTGTATGGGACTATTGCATCATGAAGACCCTGTAGACGGGTCAATAATGTAATCAAAAACACGAGAGTGGTGACAAGAAAAAGAAGAAAGGCATACATCAAGGTAATCCTGCTTAATCAGATTGCCAATGCAGTATACATCAACAAGGAAAGGATCACAAGGCGGGGGGTTGGACCCTTGGTGTTCTGGGACATTCCTGTATCCTCCCCATGGAGCTTCAAGCAAATGAGGACCATCCTCTCCCGTGAAATCTTGAGAGAGTCCAAAATCTATTAGGTGATACTTTGTGGGCTGAACAGTACGAGACACAGGCTTAGGGGCCCGGTCGATGAAATCACGTCTCATGGTATGCTTACAAGGATGTGGTGGGAATGTGTACAGCGAAAGACCATCCTCCATGATGTTGGTGCTCTTGCAATCACTATAAAATAATCAGACGATGTTAGTCATGATAATTTCTCAGTTTCAAATTTGCCTCACCCGTGAATCGTGTTGTTCTTGTGCATAAATTGCAAGCCCTGACAAACCGACAAAGTCAACATATAATTTTTGAGTCTTGTCACGTATGATGAGCACCTCAAAAATTTGGCGAAAAAACTCTACCGCCTCGCCGACCGTCTCAAACGGTGCAGTCGTGATTTTGCGCAAGAGCGGCATTACTATGAAGGCTACGCCGGAGTCGGGCTTTGGTAAAATTATGTCAAGTATAGGTACGCAATGGTTTCTAGGATGTCCAATGAGAGACTGGGAAGAGAAGCGTCTGCCAATAGTGATTTCATTCATTCCGAGAGGAATCCTGAGTCGTTTTATAGCCACAAGAGATCCATCAGGACGAGACGCATCAAGCATACGACCAAACTACGACATCGTCAATTGACAATTCAAAAGTGAGGAGTGGAAATTATTACATATCCAATTCTACAATGGTCTTCGCACTCGTAATAAGACTTGGTGCTGTCTGAAGTTAACCATGACGGTGTCCATTCGGGGTGATATCGCTTCCTAAGTGTATAACCATGTTCTTGAAGGTAATAGTAGTGGTCACGCCAGAAGCACTCCACTTGTCCAAGTTCGCCTGCAAGAACAGACGCTTGAGAATCAGAGAGGGATGCGAAGTCCATAGGGGAGTTATACACACCTTTTGCAGATGCGAAGGTTTATTATACTTTTGAACAAGACAGAACATGAGGGGACTGCCATAAACGGCTCAATTGTTTTTCTTGTTCCCATTGTTCCCACACTTGAAATGTTCTTGTGTGGCAGAGGCGACCATGTGTCTATGGCTTGCAATTGTTCGAATTTCTTGCTGGTCTACAACTAAAATACTACTTGTATTCGGTTTGTACTTAAAGGAGTGAAATGGTATTGAAGTAGACCAATCAACCACCTTTCCAGGATTATGGTCTTTCTCGAAACATTAGGTATATTGGTAGGGATTGGATCCTTCATCGTGTCGACAAGTGCGGCCATTGAATCCCGGAGCGATGGAATCAATGCCAAACTCGCTTGTGCACAAGAAAGCCTAAGGAAAGCAAAGCAGCTTCTGGTGGCAAACATCTCGATTCTATCTAAGCAAGAATACAACGACGGCACCGAAAAAAGCCAGATGTGAGTTGAGATTTTGTTTATATCGAATGTTCCTCTAATTATACGGAACTGGCAGGCTCTTCAAGGAATTGGCTAACCTGAAGGAACAATATCGAGCGTACAATTCCAAACTCTTCTCTCATTCCAGCAGATTCAAGGCTCTTGCAGACACTATGCAGTGGGACTCTAAAGAGTTTCATCAAGAAACACTGGTACGTTGACCTCGCTTTGTTTCAAAGATTTGGTAGCCCATAAGCTCCAACATATAGGAACTAACTGCACTGGCAGTCGAGCGAAAGATGGCTCATGATGAGCTTGAAGTTCAAATAATATCGCAGCAGAAGGCAGTGACTAACGAAATTCAGCTTCTATACTTACAAGCAATAGCCAGCCTTCAAGATATTGTCGGAGATGTAAGAGAACCACAGGGTCTAATGGTAAGTTTGTCCAAGAAAACCCAAAGCCTTTGTTTCATCAGTTTACAGTTGTCCTAATCCAGAGAGAATGTACAAGCCTGGGCCGAATAGACTAATGCTCTTTTCAATAACATGCTTTTCTGGCATAAGAGGAGCAGTACATCTGTATCATGCATCTGCTATGGACAGAAGCAATGTATTTACCATGTCTTGAATCAAGACTCGGATAAACTATTATAGACAAATGCAAGAGAGTTTTTCTATCAGTCTTCATCAGTTAAATTGTCAATAAATAACAATTACACATGTTGAGGCCTCAAAATTGGTGTCCAATTTGATATCTTATATCTCCATTCTGTTTTCATGAGTGAGACTATTAGAAAGAGTGACAATTACACACATTGAGGCTAAGTAGAATATAAGCGTATCCATGTCAATGGCGCGTAATTGCAGAAGATATCCCAGGACACTTAAATGACAGTATCATGAAAGTGTTAACGAGACGGATTTGATTCGCTGCCTCGCGATAACTGATATTTATTACTCCCTACCTCACATCGTCGAGAGTGAGTAGCCTTCAGAACAATCCTTACATTCTATCCTTGGCATCAAGAACTTTGTAGACTCTGGCAGCCTAGTAAAAATAATTGTAGCATGACAGTCATCTACTCCAGCATTCCCAATTGAGACGATGTTGTTACGCAGTCTGGGTGAGCACTTTAATTCACTCAAGAAGTCCTGAAAACCAAACTTGAGAAGTACCATGACCCTAATTGACCCTAACACCTTGCGGCTCGTAGGTATTTATGAGAGTACTCGGATGGATTCAAAATGCATGAGAAATCAGCATATGTACTAGAGTGGGTGGGCAATAGCAACTTGCAGGGGAAAAAAGCTGAGTAGGAGTCAGTCGCTCCGTTGAAAGACCTTGCCCTACTTACATGAGAACCTACGAAAACTTCCAAAGCTGCCCGGGAGTATCCTCGCAGTCGGTCGAGTATGCCCTTCGGGCTGCCCACCGATATTAGGACTTACGATGAGAACGACACAGGAGAAAATGCCACAGTGCTTGCGGAGGGCGTGGAGATTGTGTGTGTACCTTTGTGCGCGCTGGATGGTGCAGACAGAGAGGACAAGTCACCGTCAGGAAGAAAGGTAATGGTCTGGTGAGTGAGGTTTTGAAAGTTGTTTCTTTATTATTGATTCGGGGACGCAAAGAGTGGCGGAATTTATGTGTTGGGTGCTGAGGTATTCTTGTACATATCATAGTCTGTTCAAATGGACCTATGTTAGGACAGGCGCTGCAATCTCTCTCAGCCTGATGAATTGTGGGCTGCTCTTGGGCTGCGGGGGAAATAATTAGATGGCATTGTAAGGATAGAAACAAGTGTAGATTCATCCACCCCTTTTCTTTGTGCTGGCCCCTGATGCTGCGGCGGTAATCGCACAGAACGCATCATTGTTACTTTTGCAATTTCTGTGGAATATAGCAATAGATATTGCTTGATCAAACTTTCTAACAACGGTAGGAAGAAATTCAGAAATATAGATTCAAAAGGGTTATATAGAAGCACATGACAATGTAACAACAACGTTAAGTAACAACGTCGAGTCCACAACCCCTTAAATTACTGCTTTTGGTCCCTCAGACGCAAAGAAGACTTTGTTCTTTGTGTCATCGGGGCTCGTAGCAGTATCCAACATGGGCTGTGCCTGAGGCAGAACAGTTGCTTTACGTCTGCGGGGGAGATTCCCCACGGTTGGCTGCAAATGCCCTTGAGGCTGCCCACCGAGATTAGGGGGTGCAAAACGAATGAAAAGAGTAACCCCACGACGGTCATTGAGCGTGCGCGAACAAACAGGGATACATCTATGCGAGCGTTTCGCAGGCACAAAGAACCCAGCGCCGTTAGCGCTTTGGAAGTCAGAAAAATCAAGATGAGGATGGATGCGGACGAGCTCGAAGATGGGTTTGGGAACCATATGCACGCCACGAACCCTGCGCGGGAGTGTTGCCGCGGTGGGCTGAGTGTGCTCTTTAGACTGCCCGCCGACATTGGGGACGTGTACCACGGAGGAAGGAACTTCACAGCACTTGTGGAGAGTGTGAGAGTGGGTTTGCGTACCTTCATGCACGACGGATGGGGTCAAGGGTGATGAGGAAGGTGAGGAAGGACGGGTGGTGGGTTTAGCGTAAGTAGTCATGTTTATTTCAAGATGATGGTGGTTTGTGGATTGGTTTGTTTGTAGTTCTTGGGTTCGTTAGCACACAAGAGGGGTGTATTTATGCGTTTTTGGCATGGGTGCTGAGATAATAGGGGATCGATTGTCTTTGCATTGTAATACATGTAAAAGGGGAAGTACGATATTACTACCGCATGCAAGCCCGTATTAGAAAGGCATGCGCTCAAAATGCGATCAAGTGTTTGTTGATGATCAAAGATTTAATAGACGTTTTCCATTCAGGCTGCCAAGGTTGCACACCACGGGAGGTCGAGACAACCCGCGCACACGAAGATAAGGTCAGATGCAGGCCCCGATTCACTGATTCGACACCACATGAAACCCGAGAAAAACCCCAACACCCCAATTCTCACCGAATCATCTCGCGAC
>QGOB01000225.1:0-10122 GCA_003313055.1 Termitomyces sp. MG145 | reverse complement strand
GTCCTTTTCAACTGGCAGGCCTTTGTCCAGGAGTTCTCCGGCAAGTTCGGCGTTTATGACACCGTAGCGGAAGCGGAGGAGACGATCATCAATCTCCAGATGCGCTCGGAGGAACGCTTCACCAGTTTCATTGTCCGGTTTGAGTGGGAAGCCTACGAAACGGGCTGGAACTACAACGCCCTCCGGTTTGCCCTCCGCCACGCCCTACCCCAACGCATCAAGGACGTCCTCCGCATCGCCCCCAAGCAGACCACTTACGACGGGTACAAGGCACTGGTCACTCAGGTTGATCAGTGGTACTGGGAAGACTGAAGCGAGTCCGCAGCCTCCCGGAACGGTTGGAACTCCACAAACCCCCCCTCCTGGCAGTCGTGGGGGACACACGTGGGATTGCCCGCTGGTGCCACCCCCGCTGCTCGCCCCGACCCCGGTCGAGGACCAGCTGGACCGGCTCGCCCCCCGGGCTCCTGCCCCCCTGCTCAACTCAACGCCGCCGCCCTTGACGAGGTCCTGGAGACTCCTCCTGATGAGTCTGACCCTCTCCCTGATCTCCCCGATGCCCCCAACGACAAAGAGTCCCTACGAGCCAACTGGGTCCGGAACTCTGATCAACCCTGGATCGACGTACCCAGCGACGTACAGGAGCGCCGGCGCAAGGAAGGTTTGTGCATTCTGTGTGGTGAACAGGGGCACTTCATCAACAACTGCCCCAAACACCGCACCATGGGCTGTGCAGTCTGGACAACGTTCCGCAACATTCCTCCCGCGAACCGTCGGCACGTCACAATGCCACCTGCTTCTGTGGCGCCAAGGGGCGCCACCACCACGCACCATGACTGCCGACCCGTCCGACACAAGCCTGCCGTAACCCACGCCAGCATGCCCCGACCACTATCACGACCCCGGGGCTGGGAGCCAGTCCAGGGACTTAGCCGGAGGAATCAGATGTCTCGGTCCCAGCTAGAATCCTACCCGGGACTTAGCGGGAGGGTAGTACATAAACCATAGGGTAGCATACAAGTCGAGTAGTCTTGATATTAACCGTAGTTCTCCGTATTTCCGTGTCTCTGTCTCTGTCTCTGTCTCTATCTCAATCTCAATCTATTCTCTTGCCTCTCTCTCTCTCTCGTCTCGTCTCTCATCTCTTGTCTCTCGTCTCTCATCTCCGTGCCTCATTTCCGTTCCGTGACTCATTTCTCCTTTCTGTTTCTCTTCTCCGTTTCCTTACCTATCGTCCATATCTCTTTCTCTCTTCACCCCGGTCTCCTAACCAACCCACCCCACCCACTCCATACCTACTCCCACTGTTCTGAACCTACTCCCACCCCAATCCATACCACTCCCCTTCGCTATCCATCTCCCCCTTTGTTATGCCCCTACCCAACCCCTGCTCCCGTGCTCCCTTACCCGGAGCACTTTCTACTTCACGCGCGGCACTACTTGTACCCCGGAGCGTCCGGACTTCCCCCGGACCACTCATAGCTGTACCCGGAGCTTCTGCGAAGCCCCAAACCCGTACTTAGCCTCCTGAGCTCGCCTAGTAAGGACTCGCCAGTGTAGCTGAGCCCCCATCATCAGTGGGACCTGACAGGGAATCCTTACACGATCTATGTCATCTGCCAAATATCCGGCTGCACCCAGGAATCCTCTTAATAAATCTCTGTTGGTTGGTGTTTTCCACTGGCTCAAGGCATCAACTTTGTCAGGATCCATGCGGATACCATCATCGCTCACTATTTGGCCTAGGACTTTCATTTCCTTGCACAGAAACTTCAACTTGTCCTTACCAAGGTACAGTTTCTCATGGCGTAAGATGTCAATAATTATCTTGACATGCCTAATGTGTTTTTCCAGAGTATTGGAATAGATTATGATATCGTCTAAGTAAATATCCATAAACCTTCCAATATATGCAGAGAATATGTGATTCATTAGTGCTTGATACGTTGCAGGTGCATTACAATCTCCTTGCTGTACCACGTTGCTAACCATGTTTCCATCTGGCATGGTTACGGCTGATCGTTCAACATGTTCGGGGATAATTCTGATTTGCTCATAAGCATCTTTCCCATCTAGGATGGATCTGTGCTGACCTTTAGCAACGCGACGCAATATTCCATCAATATCTGGTAGGGGGGAAGCTTGCTTGACAGTATTGGCATTGCGAGCCCTTAGGTCGAAAACAGTTTGCAAACGGGGTGCTTCTCCCTTCTTTCCTGGTTTGGGTATCAACATCATCGGAACAGTATTGCCACTGCTGGTGACCCTCCACCTCCCACTCGAAATGTATGCATTGCGCTTCTCAACCCACTGGGCTCTCATCGCCTCGGGGCATCGCGACGGTCGCCATGGGTATATCCTATTTGGATCAATCAAATTGATCTCATGGTTTATTTCTCGCAAAGGAGGCAAGGGTGTTTCACTTGCCGATTTACATATGGGCTCAGCATATTGATACAGCTCATTTCGGATAATGTCCAGGTTGTCTTCGTATAATTCCATGGATCAGGATGCGAGTTGGGTGATGCCTGTGCCACTAATTTCTAATGACCATGTGGATCCAATAACCACATTGGAGGGGTTGATGCCGAAAGTTACCTGGTGCTGGAACAGGAAAGGAGTGCCTAGGATGAGGTCATATCCAGAGAGATTGATTATGTCAAAATAGCGGCGTTCAGAAATGGATTGGTATTGAAACTTGGCTGTGGCACCAAAGTTGATGCGAGATCTGGATCCTTGTACAGCTAATTGGACTGGAACAGGTGAAGTCAATTCCTTCTTTTGTATTCCTAACTGTTGTGCCAGGGTGCTTGACATGAAGTCTCCCAGAGACCCTGAGTCTATTAATGCGCGCGCTGGGTGGCCTTCGATATGTACTACCACAACTAATGGTTTGGGAACCATTCTTGAAGGATCACGGACATTTGCAGCGTTGCGTTGGATGGCTGGATAAGTGCCAGCTGGGATTTGTTGGCCATAGAATTCTAATACTTGTAACTGACCATTGTTTACCTCCAGTCGCACTTGATTGAAGGCTTGTGCCCAATTGCGAATGGTTTCAAACTCAGGTCTGTCTTCCACGCGGTCACTAACAAGGTGCTCGTTGAACAGGTGGGTAAGATAGGATAGTGGGTCACATCTGCCTGCTGCATGTTTTTGATTGTCTGTTGCAGCAAAGGCGCGAGTCAACTGTTTGCAGTACCATCCTACCATGTCAAACAGAACATTTTGGAGAGATGATATGTCTATATTGGTCTTAAATCCCAGGTGCCGGTCATAAATGAAGTAGGTGGGTCCCTCTGGAACCACCTCAAAACGATGACAAACAGGTATCCTGTCCTCAACATCTCCTGGGTAAGGTACCCCTCTTTCTAGGGCTCATTGGGCATTCCAGGCATGTATGTCATGAATTATGCATGTCTGGTAAAATGATTTGCGTTGATATAGGGCTCCCATCACATTATGTCGAATTTTCGCATACCAATCACCAATGGGGAAGTTCAAGCGCTCAGCCAAACGTTTCTCAATTACTTCGAACATGTCAAAGACCTTGTCATGAATGAGAATTTCAGTACGCGAGATACTGCGAGCGATGAAGCGCCTGCCCTGGAACTGTAACACATTCACTGGGTCCCCAGGGTATGGCTGTGTAAGTTCTAGCATTTCTTCAACCTTATTGCACACAGCGTCTCCCAAACGGCTCCGCTTAGAGTCTATATCTAGCAGGATTAATTTTTCCTCAGCATCCATTACATTGTGCCAATAGAACCACGGAAACAGCATTGGCGTTGCCAAAAGAATCTCCTTGTAGAAATCTCCTGAGCTGGTCGACAAGTGACTGCTGACATCGCTAAGGTTACTCTGATCTGCTATCGATGATTCTTCCGAGTTTGTGTGGTCATCGGTGAGCTCATCTTCATCGGATGATTCAGATACTGATTGTAAATCGGGAATCGTGTCCCCATCACTATCATATTCCTTGGTCCAAGGGGAAGCCAGGGGCGGGAAATCGCCGGGTCCTGTTCCCCAGGCTATCATGCCAACAGACAGCTCAGTGGTCTCTCCTAGTCCGTTGACTCTAAGTTGTTCTATGTTTTCTAGGTCCAAACGCACACCATACGCACTGAGCCCAGGTGGTTTGCTCCTATTGTTGGTCTTTACTTTGCTTCGGTTATTGCAATTACGGGCAAAATGTCCTTCTTGGCCGCACAGGAAGCACTTTCCAGCGGCTTTTAGAGTATCACGCTCTTCCTTGGTGAATGGCTTGCTAACCAAACCCGAGCTTTCTTTGCCACTGCTGGCTGTTGCCTTGGTTTTATTAGCTTGTTGGGTGTGTCCCGCATTATTTCTGCTGACTGATCCCGACTGATGATTGGGATTGTTTCCCGAAAGATGTCGGAAATTCCGGGCTCGGTTCTCTGAGTGGTTGCATTTACCCATTCGCATGCTCCCACTGGATTGTCCCGGTCCGGAGTTGACTTGTCCTGGTTGTGACCGCGGATGACCACCCGGCCGGTTTGCGCTGCTGGGTGCCTGTGAGTCGCGTACTTCCATGTTGTCAGCCAACTCTTGGTATTCCGCTTCCCTGACCATTTTCTTCCAGGTTGTATATTCGGGGTTCATGTGTTCCCTAAGCAATGCCTTACGCAAGGAAGGACGAAATCCATCGAACAATTTTACGACTCTGGCTCTCTTGCTGTCAGCCCCCACTATGGTGAACAATTCATCAAGATCGGCCACATATTCGCGGACCGATTTGTTGCCTTGAGTGAAACTATTCATCCTCTCACGTTGCTGATTGCGGAAGTCAATGGGGAAGCAATAGTTGAACAATTCGGTGAAGAACTTCTTTAGTGACCATCTCTCTGGGTCCAATGCTACTCTACGGGTGTAGAAGGTGTAAGCCTTTCCTGTGAGGAACTCAGAGAGCACCATCACCTGACGCTTACTTTCGACATAGCCATACTTAACATATGCTGTGCTGTGGGTCAAATACTTATGGAATGCACGAATATCGACACGCCCATCATATTTTTCCGGTGGTGTTGGTTTGATGATGGTTCTTCGGGATCGCCTACTATGCTTGGATCTGTGCCGACGTCTGGAGGCACGATGACGTTCCCTGCACCGGGATGATGATCTAGAACTCATGGTGTCAGTAGAGCTCGATTCAGTGTCTTCACTTGAGTCGCTGCTATACTCATCCTCTGAGAAGTCTGATCCGGAGCTGCTTTCGTCATCGGAGCTACTTGAGTCGTCCGATGGGCTGGTCCGTCTTCGTTTGCCTAGCCGGTCAAACGCGCGTCCCAAGGCACTTTTGGAGGTGATTTGTGTGATGGGTTTGGTTGCTGCACGGTCAGATTTCCTGGTTCCTTTAGCAGCTGTCGCTTTATAGCCTTGTTTTTTCTTGGACCCTTCCGCCACCCTTTGAATCAGGGCTGCCAGCTCATTGGATAGCGGTTCGGACCCAGCGCGTTCCTTGCGTCTTTTGTGGGAGGTTTTCTCCCTCTTTTGGAGGCGATCCATTTCACGTTTCAACTTCTTTTTATTTCGAAGGTAATGTACAATATCTTCGCGAGTTACGTCTGACTGAAGCCCTTCTTCTTCTGCTCCTTGGTCACGATGCGCCCCGTCGTCCGCGATGTTCCCCACACCTGTAGGTTGGGTACCGGGTCCTGGCGGCTGGTTCTGTGTGGGATTTTCGAGGTCCCGCTTAGCGTTGTATTCTGCGATTATCCCTTGCTGGATTTGCGGGTCGCATTCAGGGTCGTCGAAGTCGACGGCTCCCCAATTGCGAGGATCCGCTCCCTTTCCCTTATCTAGAGACGGTTCTCCCAGCTGTTGGTTATCTGACTGATCGCTTCTTGTGTTCGAATAGATTCTGTTCATTCTGCGATCGACATGCTCGCGTTCTTCTTGAGTCATGTTCTCCCGAGCCTCAGATATCTCACGCTGAAAGTATTCATCGGGTGTTTCCTCATTATAAGTGCGTCGAGATGCCGAATTTATATTCAACAGGTTCTTATATTGTTCTACTGTTAGGTCGTGATCAGCTACTTCGTCTATACGATGGCTGCCGTCCTCGGTTGGAGCGCTGGTCAAGCTGGACTCCGTATACTCGTCGCCTACAAGAGGCCCGACGTCTCCACTGGCCAAAGGCTCAGCGGCATCCACTTTCGTGGGCATCGCGGTGCTATCAACACTCGCGGAAATTCGGGTAGTCAAGTCCGATCCCGAAGCGTCCCGCAGCGGGTCGAAACTAGTCTCGTCCAGTGCACCGGGAAGTTTTAGTGGTCCTGTATTGCGGACAGCCGTCGGACTAAGTCGGCGAACCATTCTCGTCGGTTGTTGGCTTCGAAGCGTATATCTAGATGACATTGTTTAGTAAACGGTTGCTTTTATTGCGACTCACTGTGCTGGATGGCCGTAGGTGATCAAACTAAGACGAACCGAGACACGCGAGTCGAGTGCGGAAGAAAGCTTTTTGAGGTACTTGTGAAAGTTCAAAATATGTGAGGACAGCGTGTAAGTCACGGCGTCGTCACACGGGGTGATAATAGAGTCTTAGCACAATCGGCAGAACTAGGTTAAGTCCTCGTATTGGTAAGAGCTAGCTACCGACAAAGACTAGGTAGCTTTTTATACGATACGGCTATAACGACTGCCGGTTTCGGGTGAAAAGAGAAAGGTGAATATCACAAGGTAAAGAACGAGTTTCCCTAAAGTAGCGATTAACGGTCACTGTCGTTACAAACCCCCTCCTCTCAACTTGCCCGACCGAGCTCTACACAATCACTAGAACCGACGCTGATAACAAATGCACTGCACGAAATGAAAGGAGTAAGAGAAGAGACACAGCCGGCCTTGAAAGGAGCCGCGGATGACATGAAACGATTCTACGATCGTCATTACCAACCGGAGAGTACGAAGGAGATAAAGTATTCAAATGCAGAAGACATATTTACGGAAGACCGAAGAAAAAGCTCGATTGGAAACATTTAGGACCATTCCCCATCGTCTACTGAACAGAACTGTACTTTCCAAAGCTTCATGTTGTCGCGGTTGTAAGGTTAAAAAGCCTAGAGAATGACGAGACTTGTATCATTAGTCCCTGATTTTATGTGAGGAATGATGCAGCGTGTCATGACGAGCGCCCCTATGCATTTTGGGTCCCGAGGGCCGAGAATGAGAACGATATTCTCGAGACTTGGACCTGTTCCTTTTCTTGTTATATCGTTCTTCGCCTAAACTATACGAATCACTATCGGCATTGTAGTACGACCGGTATCGCGAAGAGAGTTTCGAGCGAGAGTGCCTTGAGCGATCTGACTTGGAATATCGATTGTCGTATGAACTACCGTAGTCTCGCGACGAGTTTCGGCTTGAGCGATACGAGAGACGATTATGAGATCTGAATCTAGATGGTGATGGCGATCTGCGCCTTCCGCGAGTTCCGTCCCGCGTTGAATCGGGAGGGGAGAAATGTGTGTGTGTGTCGCGCGGCTGCTTGCAGAGACTCTTCGACATGTTTGAAGAGTTAGAACGCCGTGAATCTACAGATCTCAGACTGGAGCGGGAGAACTTCGGAAGTTGCAGTCGGAATCGCTCGTCACGAACAAGGTTTACCTGGCTAGATAACGACGTATTGCTGTCACGGAGTTCCAATGATCGGAAGTTTGACAACAATGATGATGGTTTGACCACGTAAGAATTCAGGCGGCTTCTGAGTATATCGGCTTTTGGTCTAGGATCGTAATTGTGAAAGTATTTGTACTAATGAAACGTCAAAGTATAAGAATCAAGGACACAATTAGACTATCGGCGACAGACCTTGATTAAATAGTCGTAAAGAGTTTCCTCGATGCCGTGGCAAGATTTCTTGGCTGAACTCAGTTCAAGTTTGGTACATCCGTCCCGAAGCTCAACAATCCGGTCCTCGAGTAAATCAAGATCTATCTCTAGCTTTTGCCAGTACGCGGAAAATCGATTGAAATCGTCCCCAAGTATTTCCAGGGCCTCAGCGATGCTCTCTAATTTGTCCTTTACTTCCTTGCTTTGACAGTGCTGCATTTTCCTCTCTGCGCAAAAGCGAAGGATCAGCCTCAGAACTTTACACATAAACTTCATACTTACTCTGTATTCTTTTCTCGAAGATCACTTGCCTACCGTCGATGGCCAACGCGAAGATCGAGAGGATGATAGGTAAAACAATCAGCGGTGGAAAAGCTGTCGCTGCGACCAACCCAGCCACTGCTGCACCGGCGTTGGTACCCAATTTACAAAGCTTCAGGCGCCGAACCGCTTTCTTGAAAAAGTCGACTTTCTTTTCGTGACATTCTATCTCATTGACAACTGAAACCAGTTGTAGAGGAACCTCTTTTGAGACCTAAATAAAATACGGTCAGCTGTGACATGATATGAAGAGACGAGACTCAACATCAAAAATCATACGCCTTGCTTTCGAGAACTGTATGCGAATATGCTTGGATTTATCACACCCAACTTTAGCTGCCGTTTTCATCTTTCGTATCACGTTCTTGAGTCGTCTATGACTGATGTTCTTCCCCTCTAAGAGGTCCAAAGCAGACGAGATATCTTGGACAAGCTTTAGGATATCCCTCGCAAATTCTTCACTCTCGTCCAAAGCATTGTAGAAGACTATCCCTGCTTCCCTAATTCTTGGAATGATCTTCTGTAGAGCAGGATGTTCAGATCTGAAAATCAAAATTAATTTCCGTACAACGTCCCCAGAACAGATTAGAAGAAATACGTTGCCTGGAACCACGGCTCGATAACTGATGCCGCTTCCCAAATGCTTCTGGTCAGCACTGTGACGTCGACAAGTGCATCACTCATGAAAAATGTAGGTGGTAACGTCGATTGTTGAGTCATGACGAGTTGAGAGCTGGTGACTTATCGAAGGTCCATTAAGGCTGGTTTTATGTCCTTTCCGGCCCGTATCTTCTTCGTCATCAGAGGTGCAAAACGTGTGTGGTGCTGTGATAGCTACTCTTTGGAGTAAGATCTAGGGTTGCACCAGCTTTTTCCGCGTGCCGAAAGGTCTTTTAGGCGCTACGCTGGGTCGGTGCGTATTTGACAACGTGGTACCACTTCGAACACAGCCTAGAGGAACTACATACCATTTCTGAGCATGACCAACGAGAGCCAGAGTCTCTTCAGCAGTATTGGCTCTTCAGTGATGTTTTCCTGTGTGCACGAAGTAGCCAAGTGAAATCTGATAGTGGGCAGATCGAATGCTGAATGGACCGTCAAGAACTTCGAACACTTGGTTGAATGCTTATAAGGCTTCAAGATGAGTCTAGAATCTAGGTTATCTGCTAGTTAGGATAGTCCGTTGCAAGCGAGACCAATTGGTTCTTGGGCACAAGGGCAGGAAGGTGACAGCACTTCTGGGACCACGTTTTACTTTCTGCTCACCGGCGAGGCACCAAAGATGTTCTGGATGCTGGATCGGTTCATCCTTGACCGCGTGGTACCACTTTGAACACAGCCTAGAGGAATGCACACCATTTCCAGAGCATAAATAACGAGAGTCAGAGTTCCTTCGGCAGTGTTGGCGCTTCAGGCGTTTCCTGTGTGAAGGAAGTAGCCAAGCTCAGTGAAATCTGATATTGAACAGATCGGATGCTGGATGAACTGTCAAAATCTTCGAGCACTTGATTAAATACTATCATAAGGCTTCAAAACGAGTCTGGGATCTAGTTTATCTGCTTTTCTGCTCACCGGCGAGGCGCCAAAAATGTCCTTGACGCTTCGGACACAGCCTAGAGGGAGCAGCTACATACCTTTTCGGTGCATAATTCTCAAGAGCCAGAGTATCAATGGCAGTTTTGGCGCTTCAACGGTGTTTTTCTGTGTGCAAGAAGTAGCTAGGCTGAATGAGATCTGAGATTGACCAGATCAAATTCTGGATGGACCGTCAAGAACTTCGAGCACTGAAAATGCCAATACAAGGCTTCAGAACGAGTCTAGGATCCTGTTTACCTGCTAGCTAGGATAGTCCATCGCAAGCGGGACCAAGTGGTCATTCATTGGGCACAGTGGGCAGGCTGCCAGGAAGGTGACAGCACTTCCGGGCCCAAAATCGCGTTTCCGTTTTAC
>QGOB01002124.1:0-10289 GCA_003313055.1 Termitomyces sp. MG145 | reverse complement strand
ACGACATCCTACGCTCACTGCGCATCACCCCAGTAGAATTCTCCCAACGTACGAGGGCTCTCCTCATCAGCCTGGGGCAGCTCGACATCTCCGGCACCCCAGAGCAATGGGCTGACCACCTCCTCAATGTCCACGAGAACTACCAAAAAGGCAACCTCCCTGAGAATGTTGCCAACACCCTGCGGGTAGACGCGGCCCTCCGGGCTGAACTCTTGGCCCTAGTCGACAAAATCCATACCAGTCCCACACCTCGACATTGAACACGGCCCAGTCCAGAAACATGTTTGTGTTGTCCTCCAGAATCTCCTGTGCCAAATCGGCCGCGCGCCCAGCATTCATATAGGATAACACCCACTTGATTGTCCATGTTGGATCACTGAAGGAGGAGGTGTGCAAGCTAATATACAGCTTACAGGCAGTCAGAAATTGATGTCCTTGAGCTTGGTCTCCATTGAAAGAGGGAGGAGGGGCGGCCTTGATTGCAGATGAGAGCTTGGAGACAATTGTCGTCGCAACAGGGGGCAGCGGGGTGACGGCCACTGCAGGGAGGACTCCAGCAGGGGGATGGTCTGGAGTCGGCGATAGGGGGGTGTTGGAGATGACAGCAGGGCTAGGGGTGACCCCTAGTGAAGCGGAGCGCATGGAGGAAAGGAGTTCTTCAAGCTGAGCCTGCATGGTAGAAAGCAGAGAGAGCAAGTTGGGTGGTGTTGGAGGTGGAAAGGCCCTGTTCTACAGCCTGTAACCAAGCATAGGCGTCATCCTGAGCAGGGACAGGGGTGCCCGGGGCAGGAGGAAGGTCTGAGGCTGAGGTGGCAGGCATGGTAGAGAAGGGACCAAAAAAGGACTGGTGGGGGAGCTAACAGGCAGGAGTGGGGCCCTGGAGGCAGAAAAGAGGCAGACAGGGGAGCACAACTGCTTGGGTGAACCCAGACCAGTTAAGAGAGACTTATTCTGCTGTAAGGGCGACCTCAGAGAGCTGTGGAACTCACACAACTGGCAGAGGGATATCCAAAGATGTATTTAGCAAGTGGCTACAGTGTACAGGGCTAGCTACTCACCTGGCAGAGGGATATCCAAAGAGAATAAGTCTGAGGAGTCCCTATGCCAGGATGTGGATGCTTCTGGGGCCCCAGAAGGGTGGGAATCAACTGTATAGTACACATAAGCCCAGAGAATATCTAAAGGGGAGAAGAAGGGAAAAGGAAAGGGAAAAAGGAAAGGAAACAGGAGAAAGGAGACAAGAGGGAATGGGCTCAAGAAGGGATGTCCCCTTACAAAGGGTTGTTAGGCTGTAACAGTCATTGTGAAAGTCTATTGAGTCTGTGGAAGGTCCCTTCAATGTGCCTGAGTTCAAAATGGAACATAAGAATGCCTATGATCCATTGGTTCATACTAGCAGAGGGCTGAATATTGGGGTTCTGCAGCATGTCTTTGATGTAGCATGCATTGACTTTGATAATCAAGTTCCTAACACCCAGGAGATACATGCATAGCACCTACAAGGCCCTATACAAACCATTAAGCTCAAGCTTGGGCTGGCTGAATCTGAACCTCTTGAGTGTGTGTTTCAGGTACTCCTCTTGATCAAGTGTGATGAGTCAATTTTCTCAATTGCATATAATTTGTATGCCCAATACAAATTTGATGTCTCCAAGGTCCTTGATTTTGTACTTTTCTCTGAGTTCCCTACACACCTTTTCTGCCTCTGCCTTAAATGATGACATTCCTAAGGTGTTGTCTGTATATGTGCTAGTGACTGTTCTCTCTCCATCCCTTTCTCTCAACCTCACTGACTGGTCTGCCTCTGACTTCTTGTATCCCAACCTCTTCATATCCTCATCCAATGTCCTCCACCAGTTCCTGGCTCCATCCATTGTACCATATAACACCTTATCAAGTAACAATACTAAGTCTTTTCTGCCCACATCTGCTTCACTCTGCACTGACTCACTCTCCCTGACCTGTTCACCATTGTTTACGTTGACCTTGTAGACTTCACCTATCTTTGTCTCATTCCCCTCTAGCTGTTCCATTAAAATTGGGACCTGCATAGGTGCATTGAGATATGCGCTTGTGTAGTCCACCTGCCACATTTTGTAGTCCTTGACTGCACCGCGACTTGTACTTGACCACCGAGGTGTATGTCACAAAATAGTCAATGCCTGGTATCTGCAAGAAACCCTTTGCAACAAGTTTAGCCTTCCTCCCTGCAACTTTGCCATCAGCCCCAACTTCAGCGCAAAAACCCATCTATTTTTCATCATTCTGGCACCCTCTGGTCTCTCACCTAACCACCATATCTTACGTTCTTGCATCCTCTCCATCTCCTGGTCCATAGGCTTATGCCACAAATCAGGTTGATGCATAGCTTCCGAGTAAGACTTGGGAACCCACATGCTATCAGGGTCAGTTATGCACAATGATAACACCAGGCATCTGTGTAAGGGTCTCCTCCCCACTCTCAGAGTCATCACTCTCAAAGGTGAACAGGTTGTCATCAGGAGGCGGTGTACTCTTATTGGTAGCTCTGGCTGCTAATTGAGCAGATCTGCAAGGGTTAGTGGTAGCCGTTGGAGCAAGGATTGTACACCCTGGTGCATCACCTGCTGAGGTCAGCAACAAGGGTGGTAATGTGGGAGAAATTACTCTGGCAGGGAGTGCATCATCCATGGTAACATCAAAGACTTCATATAAGTCAGCAGTGACCTCACCCCTGTTATTGGGCAAAGTCCAATAAGCAGTCCCCTTCTCAAAAATGACATCACAAGACCAAAAAATCTTGCCTGTAGAGTGTTCGAGCAATTTGTCATTGCCAGCACAAAAATAGCCCACTAACATGCAGCAAATTGACCATACCTCCAGCTTGCTGCCACCATCTTCAAGAGGGATCTTTGCATAGGCAACACATCCAAATGGTCTGAGGTACAAAACATTGGGCTTCTGCCCAGTGCAAATCTTATGCAGGGTCTTTCCAGGGTGCCTCGAGCTTGGAACCAAGTCTAGTACATGCACTGCCATGGAGGTGGCCTTGCCCCAGTAATGCACAGGGAGATGGGAATTGCTAAACATGCTTTGAGCCAGATCAAGAATTGTCCCATTCTGGCATTCAACCACACCATTTGCAGCCAATGAATGAGGTGGTGTAGTTTCATGCTTGATACCGCATTTGCAACAGTATTCCCACCAAATCTCATTGTTGAACTCCCAGCCCCCATCTGTCAGGACACACTTGATCCAAGCACTATACTGCATTTCCACCTGTGCATCAAAGCCCTCAAAACATGCCAACGTGCTCTCTTTGGTCTTGTGTGCAAGAAACCACACCTTGCAATCCTGGTCCATTGCCACCATCATCAGTGTCTTCCTCCCAGTAGTCTGGACTCATGCAGGTCCCCACAAGTCAAGCGCAACACGTTCATATGGTGTGGACTCAGGCCTCACTGCAGCGTCAAAGGGATGATGGGACTGCTTGCCCATAATGCAGTTCTTGCACTTGCCACTGGTGGACATCGAGGTGATGCTCAGTCCAGTGACCATGTCTTATCAAATCATCCCACGGAGTGTGGACTCTCCAATGTGACCTAATTGACAATGCCAGGTCTCCAAATCTGCAGAGCTGTGCAATGAGCAGGTCACTAGGTGGTGAGTGGTGGCAGCACAAACTCTACAACAAACATTGTGCCTGACATTGGGCAACACATGAAAGGCCAGCCATCCAGTGCATAAAGTACAGCTCCATTCCCATCAATGCCAAGTTCCATGCCCTTGCAGACTAGGGATCCAATGGAGACCAGGTTATGGTCTAAGTTGAGGGCATGCAGAACATTGTCAAGGGTGATCTCAATTATCTCCCCCTCAAAGGCTAACCCACTTTCTAACTCGGCCACAGCCTAAAACGTCAAAGTGCCCTTTCACAGCGAGACCAGTCCTGGATGCATTGTCTGGTATGTCTAAAGTCATAAGTCCTGGTGAAAACAAACCATACTATGTGCTGAAAACTATAGGCATAACAGGCAAACAACTCCTCAGAAACCTGAAAACATGGGAACACTTAAATAATTCACATTGCTGAAGGGCTAATGAAATAATGAAGTATTCTGACAAGCAGGTGGATAAAAAATGGGCAATTAAATACTGATTATTATTGCTGGAATGGATGGACATAGCAGATCTCTGCCAGATATCTCTAATCAAGAGATAATCAAAGAATCTGACATCTTACTCCATGGAATAAAAAGATAGGAAGGTCCGGAATATCAAATCATCGAAAATAGGCAAAGAAGGAAAGAGGGGAACCATAGGAATAAGGGGGAATAGTCTGGAACAGGGAGAAAGAATTTTAGGAATGATTCTGACTAGGGGAAAGACCCATAAAGAAAGATGATCAAAAGAGGAAATGTGGTTGCCACCGGAATGAATGGGATGGATCAATGATAATTGAAGGAAGATCAGGAAACATAGAGAACGAAGTAGGAAGACTTAGGAAGAGCTGGGGAAAGCTCTGAGTTCAGGAGGGTATTTGGTATGTAAGAACAAGTGAACTATCAGATACTTTAGAGAAGCAGAAGGAAAAAGGCTGGCCTCAGGAAAAGTCAGGACATCGGACCACGTAAAAATATGAATGTTAGGAAGAAGGGCATTGGATGGATACGTTCCTAGCATGTTTCAAACAGCTGGAACAAGTACATTTGTGTCCCTTCCAAGAACATGGATGTTTTCCTGGAAGTGGAAGAACTCCGGAATATGGTGACTCTAAGACTTGTCAGGCAAGCCCCAGAAGCATCAAACATCATTGAATATAAAGGGATAGGTAGAAGGGACAGAATATCAGGTCCTGAGGCTGGTGCAGACAGCAGGAAGGACCGATGTTATTGTTCCTTCCTCAGAACATGAATGTTTCATGGAAACAACAGAACTCCGGAAATGCCTCAAAAGTCTGTCATGTTCTATACAGGAAGGGGATGGCAATTGACTTATTGGTGATGGAACATGGTGGACGGATGGAAAAATAGCAATGTTTCAGGGGAATTCAATTGGAAAAGAAATACAATACTATACTTATAGAATTCTCATCACATGGAAAGATGGTCTGGTGCACCCAAGAGAACAGTATAGATAGAGTAGAAATAGGTTAGAATCAATAGGCAATTAGTGGATAAAGGCTCGGTGGTTCCTAGAGATTGAATTGCTTAGGCTGGATTTCATTAAGAAACCTCTACTTTAGTTTTTAGACTTATAGTCAGGAAACTACTACACAAATTTAAATACAAAAACTCGTCTCATTAGAATGGTTTAGTGTGATTTACTACCAAGCCCCAGAACTACAGTATTCTGCTTTAGCCAAGTACTACAGCAGTAGGGACAGAGTCACACTTAGATGAGTACGGGCAAGCTAGTGTTGTTGAACTTTAGAATGAATGATCATTGTGTAATGTAAGGATACATACCTAGTGTTGTTGAACTTCAGAATGAAGAAGACAACAACACTAGGGGTGAAAATTTATAGTAAGGTCACATGCGCTGGGGTGGTCCTCATTATACTGTAAGTACTCAACACTCCAACCTGACAGAGTGCCCATAGTGTCACTGGAGATCTGACCTGGAGAATTTGCCCATGATCCCCATTTTCCTTCAAAGTTTGTCAATGGCATCATGTGTCAAAGGTTTGGTGAGCAGGTCAGTGACCATATCCTCAGAAGGGATGTACACTGGCCTAATCTTCCCATCATAGACAGCCTGCCAGAGCCAAAACCAGTGCCTGTCAAGGTGTTTGAGACGGCCCATGTGCTCATGTTGCTTGGAAACCAGTATCGCAGACTGGTTGTCAAGGTTCAGGGTGAGCAGCATCAACTGAAGTATACCAATGTCAGCTAAGAAATTCCATAGCCAACAAAGCTTGCACCCTGTTTTGCTTGCGGCAACAAACTCCACCTTGGTGCTAGAGAGAGCAACAATTGTTTGCAATTTTGACATCCAACCTCATGGCACCACCAGCAACAACAAGTATAGAGCCGGTAGTCAGGCGCCCAGTGTCAATGCTGCCACCATGATCTGCGTCGGCATAGGAGATGAAAGGAGAGAGGGGGGAAGAGGCCACCTCTGCAGAATACTCAATTTTGTAGTCCAGTGTACCCCAAATGTATCTCATTAAATGTCCAATGCTTTGGTCTGGGGCATGCATTAAATTGACACAACATGCCAACAGCGTATGTGATGTCTGGCCATGTGCACATCGCAAGGTATAATAGAGCACCCATTGCTTGGATATAAGGAATGGAGCCACATTGCTTTGGCTTCTTCAGGCTCTGCTTTTGAGAGACAAGTGCCAGGGTCTAGAGGTGTGGTGATGGCTTTGCTGTCGAGCATATCAAAACATGAGAGCACCTCCATGGCATAGGCCCTCTGATCAATCCATAATTTGTGCTAAGCTCAATTGCATATAACATCAATGCCCAGCAGACCAGTGGTGGGGCTGAGGTGACGTAGTTTGAAATACTTATGCAGCTCATTGATCACCTTGAGGATTGCTGTGTGAGATGGAGATGTGAGAGTCATGTTGTCCATATGAATAGAAATGATGACACAGACATTGTCTTTAAGATAGACATAGACACATGGGTCTAATGCAATTCAAGTGAATCCTATCTTTACCAGGACCTGATGGAGGTGCTTATTCCATAGATTTGCACCTTGATGGGTTCCTCAAGGTATGGTAAGGGTGGTGGTGGGTGGTGGTGGAGGTTCCCAAACTAGAGGTGATTCATGGTTGTTTTGGTGCTGTATGGTATTGTAATAGTCTGCATTTGATCCTCAAGTGGGTATTTATGTATGCTGACTTGGCTGTTGTGGTGAGGGTAAAGCTCATGCCTGACATGGTGGTCATGCAGATTGGTGATTGGGTTGATCTTCCACCAATCCTGGAACATCTCCCACCAATTCTACAGCTTCATCATTGCTGTCAAGAGGCATTAAGGGTTCACCATTGTCAAACTTGTTGATGGTTTTATGTGCCGGCCTGGTGCCTTCCCTTGGCTCATCTGCATCATCATTACTTGTTTGCACAGGGGCAGTGCAATCATCATGCTGAGCTGTGTCATACTGGGGAACGTACAGTTGGTCAAATGCATGGAGTGGTGGCTTGGGAGCATTGGTGGATGAGAGGCCAGGAAAGTGGGATTTGTCAAACACGACATCTCTGGACACAACAATCTGCTTGGTTTTAAAGATATATACTTTCCACCCAACATGGTTATCAGAATACCTGACAAAAATCTCAGGCAGTGAGTGTCCATTGAGTCCTTGCCTCTTTTCATGACTGATCAGTACATACGCAGCACAGCCAAATACATGCAGACATCCAATACATGGCTTCTTGCCTTTATACACTTTAAATGGTGTCATGTCATGTGGGAGGGCTGACGTGGGGCAGCAGTTATGGACATGTCAGTATGTGCTTAGCATGTATGTCCAGAAGCTTGGTGGCAAGTTCACCTCTGACAGCATTGACGTAATGCTCTCCTTGATAGTTCTGTTCATTTGTTCAACCACTCCATTTTGCTAAGGCATAGCAGTGTTTGTAAATTTGACACGTATTCCCTCAGACCTGCAGTAGTTTATGAAGTCATGAGATGTATACTCCTCCCCTTTGTCAAAATGGATGCATTTAATAGCCTTTTCCACATGGTGCTCGATCTGAGCCTTGTAAGTCTTAAAGGTGCTCAAAGTGTCACTTTTTTGGTACATGTCTCACACTTCCATCCATCTTGTACTGTCATCAATGAACGTGATCCACCACTTGCAGTTTGACTGGTGGCCTCTGACTTGCATCAGACCATGTACATCACTGAATACTCTTCTGAGTACTTCTGGTGCTCTATCAGCAGCATGTGGGAATGATGCACAGTGCTGCTTCCCCTGAAGACACAGTTCACATATGCATGGTAACAGCATATCGGACAATATCTTTAGATTATGTGTAAGGCCCTCTTTAATCAGTTGTTCCAGCCTGTTTGCTCCAAGATGGCACATTCTCTAATGCAGGAGAGACCTGTCAATCTTAGTGGAAGATGCTGGTCCAACATAGGACACATTTGCAGCATGAGTTGGTGATGAGATGAGGGTCTCTTCCATCCAATAATAATGTCAGGGTCTTGTCAATTGTTGCGGTGAACACCAGTTCATCATCAATGGAGAATAGTATTCTGCATTCATGGAAGGTCACGACAAAACCATGGTGTACAGCAAGTGTAGTGATTGACAGCAGATTGTTGGTTAATTTGGGTACAAATAAAACATCGGTGAAAATAACATCATTGAGAGGTCTCCCATCTTGATCACTTCCTTGTGGTCTGAACCTCACTGATCCTTTTCCTGCCAAGTACACTGTCATGCTGTTGGCAAGGTGTATTGGTACTCTGAAAGCCTTAAAGGAGTCTGGTAAAAACCATTCATGATGTGGTGTCATAGAACTCATGGTGCCCGGGTCTGTGTTCCACATGTTGTCAGAAGGGATGGCAACTGACAAGGAAGATCTACAAACTGCAGCTTTGGCCTTGACAGCAGGACTGTCACAGCCCTCCTCAACCTCTGGCATGTTTTTTGCCTTGGCAGCGGCATTTCCTCTGTGCACTCCTGTCTTTTTAAACTTAGATATGTTGTTGTCCTTTTTGATGTGCATGCATGCAGTTTGAATAACAGGGCAATCAGCAATTTTATGTTTGCCATTGCATAAATAGCACTTGATCACATGGGCTGCAGCTGCTGCAGCAGCTGTGCACTACACTTCTTCTGTCCAAAATGCTTCTTCCATGGCATCATTTGTCAAAGGGTTGAGCATCAAGACTGACAAAATGAATGATGCATACTTGTCACATGGAAGGGCTCACAACATAGCCATGGAGCACAGCTTGTCATTGAGCATTTCCAGAGTAAACCCTGGTCTGACTGTTCTGTCTGATTTGAAGCCAGATGGTAGTCAAAGGGAATGGATATGTTGCATTGTACCTTTCACTTGCATGTAGAGCTGAGTCAAAGTCTCACCGTCATGCAATTGTATGTTAAAGAGATTGCTCAGCAAATTGAAACATTTGGTGCCGACTTTGAGTGAACCTCATAGAGCTTGGTCCACATAAGTGATGGCTTATCTCATATATTGTCAACGTGAATCTTGTTACCTTCATCTAACCATTGGTATATTTCACCAGCGGCACAGTCATTTCTCAGAAGGTACGAGTTCCAGGCTGCGATCAAGGTAGGATTAATAGGTTCAAGGAGGGGCGGAACTTCTTTGCCTGTTACTATCCATGCTCCTCCCACCAACATCAGACAGCCAAACATGGCCTTCTCCCACTCTGCATATTTGATGATGCCAAGCTTCTCCATCAGTGATCATATTGTATGATTGGTGTCGTCCATGATAGGCAAGGAGACCAATTACAGTGTGCGTGTGATAGGTTGTGCAATTATTGAGCAAATGGAAAATAGGGAATTATGTAGCGCTACTATGTTTGTATGCAGAGTGGTATTCAATTCCAATTCTATCTTTGGTGTTAGTCTGTGAGGGCCAGGGCCCATAACCTATTGTAGCTAATGATGCGCAGTAGAGACAGAGTCACACTTAGATGAGTACAGGCAAGCTAGTGTTGTTTAACTTCAGAATGAATGATCATTGTGTAATGTAAGGATACATACCTAGTGTCATTGAACTTCAGAATGAAGAAGACAACAACACTAGGAGTGAAAACTTATAGTAAGGTCATGTGTGCTGGAGTGGTCCTCATTATACTGTAAGTACTCAACAATCATCTCCTGGCCTGGGAGTGCTGCCTCCCACATCATTACATTGTCACTGTGGCACCATTGAAGTGCTTGGCATTGTATAAGACAACTAAGACACAAAGTTTGGGGTCTCTAACACAATGAACTAACTAGCACATGTCACTGCAGGAATTGGGAGATTTTTCGGGAAGAAAAACCCATTAGAAAGATGTCAAATAATTTCTAATTAATTTTTCTCACATATTACATAAAATTTATTTTGAGAAACAAAAAAGAAACAGTTAAACAATTTCAATGCTTTTTCTTGAGGAAAACATTTTCTTTTTCTTTTGATTTTTGCTAAGATACAGATAGAAAAAATGAATAATGTTTCCAGTCTTTTTCTAGAGAAAAACATAATGTTTATCTTAATGTGTTCCTTTGTAAACACTTGTCATATTTCTTTCAAGTAGTTCCCAGGTAAAATCCTTTGTTTTATCAGAAATATTTGGAAGACATTAAATATTTCTAAT